>JACXGK010004985.1:0-22180 GCA_016801125.1 Novumbra hubbsi | reverse complement strand
CTCTCTTTACAGTCTAATCCCCTTTAGGACAGGACACAGACAGAAACACAGACAGAAAAACAGACAGAGAGAAAGACATGAGCACAAGCAGATACGGGGACACAGATCAGTGAACAACAACATGACAAGAAGTTAAAGGAAGGAAGGAGTAAAGGAAAGACACCAGTGTTATTCACAGTTAGTGTTAGAATGTTCCGCGGAATGCAACCAAAGCAATCCCAGTTGCCTACCAATGTCCTCAACAATAACCCCATTTTGGTTGTTTAGCATATATTAGCATGAAAGCTATGTCCAGCACACACTGGCTGTAATGTTTAATGATTTCCTCCTGAAAACATCCAGGATGCTGGGCCTCATAACTGCTGATAGTGCTAATGCAGTGCTAGTGACTGTTAATGGCCCGGCTCTCACTGTGATAAGTGATTCTTATCGTCCTCTCTCCGGCAGGATTGTTACACTTCTTTATTTCCCCTCTGATACATTAAGAGATAAACCGTCCCAACGCTGCTCCATCAAAACACCTACCCACCCCTCCTCCCCAGCTTCTTTTAACCCCGTCTCTAAACATGACGTCGGATCCATTGTCTAATGGGTCGGCAGGTAACAAAGGGGCCCCTTAGACCCTGTATGGGAACTTATGGGTGGGGAGACGTGAAGCTGGGGTCCCCTTCCACTCTAGGTTGTAGTGGCACGGTCAGTTCAGGACGTTGACACTGGGGGGATGACCTGGAATGGTGACAGGGGCCGCTGCCTGGCCATGACAGTTCCCAGTGTTGTGAGCTCTAATTAGGCCACCTCCCCCCTCCAAGAGAGCCATCTGTGATGTTACACACCTTCCTCCAGGTATCTGTCTGATGGTGAACCCGTGAGGCTCAAGAGAAGGTCCTACAGAAACCCAGACACGAGTGAATCATTTCACATTTCATAATATGGCGACTGTTAATGTTGTATGAAGGACAATGGACTGAAATAAGTCCTTCGAATGTTATTTTTCAGGCACAATGTTGTTCACACGTTCGGTTTGTTTTCCAACCACCCAGATGGACCTATTTCTCATTCTGAAAACAGAATGATGTACCTGCACCTAATATTGTAATATTGGTAATATAGTTTTTTTTATGGTAGCCTAACCATTATTCTGTTTTTCAAACCATGTGGAAAAGAGCTCCTATGTAAGTATAGCATGTAGAATTTATTTGAAACTAATATTTCCATGTCATTACTACAATTTATGTGCTGTTTTATACCCCACTTACTTCTCCAAACCCAAGACTTAGCTAAGTGATCAATATCCAGATAGAAAGTGTTTTGGGTGAAAGAGGTTTTAGCAAAGGCAAATGGAGCCAAACTTCGGAGTCAAAGTAGTAAAAGACATGTTGAAAATTTGTGGCAAATCAGTGGCAGATGTGTATGTTTATAAAGATAAATTGAATTAAAGTAAAGTCCTGGTTGCACACGAGCTCCAGGTCCTGGGTCTCTCTCATTCTAATCAGGACTCTGGTGATTTAACTGGCTTCAACAGGTAATGCTATTTAAGAGGAACCGCGACAGGCTCCAGGAAATGAAACACGGCCGAACACGGTTTAGAGTGGAGGACTCGGCTGTTTCTCCCCCAGACACAAATGCCCCCCCCCCCTCCCCCATTGGCGTCCCTTTCCTACTCAGAAGTAACTAGAAAAAACCTAATTAACAGTCTGAATGGAATTCTCTCTGTGGAATGTCCGCTGTATCTGTTACTTGGCTAGCCGAACCTGAACCCCCTCCTCAACGATGACAAACACGCGCGCACACAAGCGTACACACACACACACACACACACAGATTGTGACACAAGGCTCCAGCATGGCTCCTCACCTGATGCGGAATGGGGGGAGGTGAAGGGCCGGCCCTCTCAAGCAGGACCTGGAGACCACACGGCATCTTCCGCTCAAGTGTTCCGACATCGCTCAGTCACTAATTGGACGGCATCTAAGACGATTTCCATTTACTTCCTCATGGCAGCGATTGTTCGTGAGAAATGGTTCTGCCCCATGGCACAGCTGTGGACACATTTGACAAATTTTTCCTGTCTTCTTTAGCTCCACAAGGAGTCTGATGTATCACGTTATGAATCCTCTGCTTAGTTCATGTGAATTACTGTGTTGTTGAACATGATGTCGGCGTTTTGGGCCGTTGATGCAAAAATGCGATCGAATTCGCGCCGCCTGACACAGACACACACGTGCACAAACGCATGCATGGATGCACACAAGCCCCCCCACACACACACACATGCACACACACAAACAGAAACTGTGGACCCTAAACAGGGAGACGTGGAGAGCGTCTCACCTCTGGCTGCTTCCTGGAATTCTTCCCTGTTTTCGTGGTCGGCTGCTGCCCGGCGGGTTGGGCGGATGTGGACCGTTCGCCCGTCAGCGGGGGCCTGGCGGTGCTAACTCCTTGTTCCCCCCACCACGGAAACACCGTGTCGGAGAGGCACGCACCAACCACCACCCAGGCGACCGGAGCCCCACACCCAGGCTGATACTAACCCACGCGAGGGATGTTGGTTTCAGAGGTTACAACAATTTGTTGTCTGTTTGGAAGTGAAATATTTCAAGAAATGTTGATGCCACATGGCATTTATGTACTGTGATAAAACGCACATTTTTTTAACTTCTTAAAATGTAATTTTCATCTCAAGCGGCGTTTGACCATAACCAGGTCAAATCAGCTTTAAATCCCCTCTTCATATAAGCCCTTTGTGTGGCAGTCAAATACGGGCTTCACAAAACAAATACAAATGCTGAAAACCCTTCAAGCCTATCCATGTGTCACAGGGTTAATGTTATAATCTACATTTTCCAAGTGTACAATATAATCAACTCCTTTTCCACCCAAGTGTAGAAAGGGCTCACCGGCTTATAAGGGAGAGATCATTTGAGGTAATAGGGTTCACCTTATTATGAATGCTTAGTTCAGGCCTGTGACTTTTACTACTAAACTAAATTGGAATAAATCATTGAATATCTGTCACTGACTGCCAGGAACAAACAGGTTCAGCTGCTAATAAATACCGTAAGTAGACTTTGTCAACTGACAGGGACATACAAGTGTTTCAGGTTCTTCTCTGTGACACACGCGCTTATGAATCTGTCAAATCCAAGGCAGGAACCATTGGAACAACGGCAAGGTTCTTCAGAGGGACAGTTAGTACAGTGGAACTGGCTGAAGTGGTCCAAAAAGTATTCTGCTAAAATGAGGTCTGAATTAATGTTCAATGTATTGTTTGATCGGGGTAAAAAGTTTTGATTAAGTGAGAAATCACTAAAACATCTGTAACACACCAACTTCTCTACCACAGTTATGCATCCTAGAAGCACAGAGTTCATGGCTAGGTTATTCCAAAAGAAAGTAGTAGAAAATGTGTCTGAATTAAAATGACATGAATTCACAATTTACATTTATAAGATTCAAAAAAGAACTTGAACTTTTTATGATGTTTCTCGTCCATTTATGTGTTTAGTCAAGTTGTGTTCATGTTTTGTGTTTACCAATTCATTTGCTATGCAGCTTATCATCAGGCCAATTCAAACGATTTGCTAATCTATTTTTGTTTACCAACATACATACTAATACTCAATGACGTTTTGATCCGTGCTATGACCATCTTCTAAATAACCCATCTCAGTTCAACTGAAATTACAAATTAAGAGCCAAAAAGGGCAAACAGTTTGAAAAAAAGGGGTTTAAAATGCTCCCAAAATGGTTCCCAGTTGTCCACGATATACTACTTTATATAATAAGAAAGACCCATGTGTTGCCCGGCCAGAGGAGGCATTCACCCATGGAAAGAAAATACGTTTGCGTGTGTTTATGTATGAGTTCTCCAAATAATTGTCAGACAGCCAACTGTGATGGAGGCTAAAAATACTTGTACTGTTATACTGCAGCGTGTGAAGATAAAGGCTATCTGAGACAATCCTGACAATACTTTGCTGACTTTCAAGTACAAACACAATTGAGACAGCACTTCAAGGGTGTTTTGATACACACTGTTTGTGGTCGATAGACTGTGAAGCAGGATGTCGACAATTTGTCTTCATTTGGACAACTGGGACTGATACAATTCAGCAAAAAAAAAATTAATCATAACATTTGGAGAAATAATGTTGGCTGAAGACCAACAAAAACAAAAGGAGGAAAGCTGCTCTCAGATGTGCAGTAGCAAACAAAAAGAAATTTGCCAGCGTAGTATATAACTCTCCTCTGTGTCTGTTACATGAATCTAGCTGTCACGCAGTGGGGTGAGAGAGGGAGAAAGAAAGAGAGAATGAGAACAAAGCAAGAGAGAGAGTGAATTTGTACACAAGAGAGTGTGTGCAACGTGAGCTTGTGCCTGCAACCCCTCATTTCATCGATTCAGACAAGAAGGACTGGAGTTAATTACCTTCAATTTTCCCCCAGCCGTCACTCTCCAGTTCTCTCCTGGTTGATCGTCTCTCTCTCCCCTTCCGTCTCCCCACCAGAGAGGAGGTGGTGTGTGTTTTCAAGGCCAAGCGGTTTGTGGTAGATGTAGCGCTAGCAAACCAGAATTTGGTCATTGGTAATCTGATTTCAATAGACATGTCTTTGAGGTGGAGTCTGATATGCTGATACGCTGGCTCGGTAAATGATTATTGGGCGGTGGGGGCGGGAGGGTTCTTCCATTGCGTAGGATCTCTGTTAAATACGCGGGGGACTCTGGTAATTCAGACAGCTGAGCACCCACTGGGGCACCGTGGGAAGGCTGGACTGGCGGGAGAGTTAGATCAATCACACGGCGTGAACTCTCTCGGTGGGTTCATCAGTGACGGGGCCCGATTGACAGCTGATGTTTACATCATGCTGCAGAAGTATCTGTATATGCCGGCATGGGATTGACGGCCGACTACACCATTTGTGTCACCTCCTGGTTCCCGGAAACCAAACAGCGATCACCTAGGTAACCAAACGTTCCACAGGCGAAAGCGGAGAAAATGGATGAGGTCCTCTGACTAATGTACACACGCCCCGGCCACCATGATTATGAAGAACACAAACAGTTAAAGAGTCTGATTGCTTCTTGGAGCAACCGCGCTGACTGACCGTCGAATGCGGAAGCGGGCGGGTGGGGGGGGGGTTACGGGGGCCTCCCTGTCGGTGGATTAAGCAGATCTCTCCACCCAACCCTGGCCTCAGCCTGGTGGTGATCTCACTGTGTTTACTGTAATTAGCGGCACCTCATTTCCAGCTCGCTGACCCAGAGAGACCCCCAGCTTTGACACGAAACGGAAGGCTGCCACCACCACACCGGGCACGGACAGAGCAGGGGGTCGGGAGATAGGAAAGACGGTTCTACGTAAATGATTCGCGTGTGTGTTTGTCCGTGCGTGTGTGTTTGTTCGTGCGTGTGTGTTTGCGTGTGAAGACAACAGAAGGGGTGGAGGGAGGAGGGAAGTGGGTGGGGGGGGGGGCTCATTGTACTAGACTTCAGAGGCCAAATGTCTCCAGCTTCCTCTTGGAGGCAGTGGGTTAAAAATAATGTGGTGTGCAGTGAGTGTGGGGAGAGAGGCGCAGACAGCCAGGAGCCGGAGACGCTCTCACTCAGAGACAGCCCTCAGGAAGAGACGCTCTCACTCAGAGACAGCCCTCAGGAAGAGAGCTCTCTGATATACACCCCGGCACGGCACCGTATGGATTTTTTCTTTTCTTTTATGGACGTCTCACTCCCGGGCCTAATATGGCCATAAATGTCCCGTACACAAACAGAAATAGATCGTCATCAGTTTACCCCCGGGCTCATCCTCTTCCAAGAATAAATAAAAACAGTTAGAGCGCAATGAATGGACTCCTCTCCTTCCCTCTCCTTTCCCTCTCCTCTGTATCTTTTGTGTTCCTGTCTATTGTCACGATGTTGACGAGCTCAACGAGCCATTGTCCTTCCGGTGAAGCACTTCACTGTAGCGCCTTCCATACGGGGACGGAAATCAAGGCAAGGGAAAAGGTCGCAACGGTCATTAGCTCCTCCTTCGACGACAAAAAATGGAGCGTGATCCAAAATGACAACAACACTGTATTGTTTTCGCACACGTCAGGAGTTCAGGGCCTCTCCGCGCCGACGAAAGCATGATAACACGGCAAAATAACAGACATGGGCAGGCACGCCCAGAGGGAAGGAGCGTCCAGCAGGAGGTACGTGAAACACCTTCATACACAAGGTGGCACTGAGACCTCACCGTGACCGAGTGAGACTTTGACACCCAGCGTGTCGGTGTGCTGGAGGCAGGTTGCCTGCGTGTCAGTGTCTATTGTGGGTGATTCACAGGTGATCAGCACCCACCCTCCTCCCTTTCCCATTGCGTGAGGAAGCCGGTCCGACCGCTGCCTCCCTCCACCCTGTAGATAAGGCTGTCTCCAACCTGCCTCGCACGCCTCCTGTCATCTGTCTGCTCCTTATCACAGCACACGGCCCGGTGCTGATGGCCTAATTAGCCTGACACTAGCACCCCCGCCACCGAGGCTATTCCACTCCCTTTCTGTCCATTCCGTGGCTTGGGGGGGTCGAGGCCTGAGGGAGGCGTACCTGCGTCAAGACCTGGAGCTTTTGGGTGTAGCCAAAGGGGAACGACTAGAGTAGACGTCTGTTATGAAGTTAAGTGAAGTGTGTCTGTGGAGGCATTTGCATAATAGCTTTCACAGTTAAGACGAAAGGAAATATTTATTCAATTATTTAATGTGCTGTTTTTAAAGCCGACGGAGAGCTAAAATGTTGCTAAAAGGCTGTAAATAGAGAGCTGTGATCACATTAAGACTTCCACTCAACAGCTCTTATTAACGGGGAGCAGTGCACTCCTCTGACGGAAGGGCCACATAAACACTCAACACTTTTCTATTATCTATTTAAAGTGTTTGCGAAGCGGGAGTGGTGGTGGACAAAGTGTGCTCTCTGATTATTCCATACCACTATGGTTGATACTGTATCAGCACACACCCACCCACGCACAGTGTGTGACGAGGAGCGAGGATGCCAGCTATATTTTCACACCTTGTAGGTACCTACATCATTGTGTGCTTCCCCCAGAGATATGACCTGCACAGGTACTGATATCATGGAGCCCCTATCTCTTCTCACAGGGCACATGGGTCCAACTATTCGGGAGGCAGCAGAATCCTTACGGCAGCCAACCGCAGACACTGTATCGCCCCTGCAGTGTGTTTGATAAGGACCATTGATAGGAATCTTTACAGACAGATAACATGGAGACAGTGCCGTGTTTAATGGAGAAGAATACTCATAAACCTTTATGAGAGTTATTAAACTTTGCTTAGATGCTGGATATGCCACTCTGATTGGGTCGTGAGCTCACAGGGTGATTTACTGCCGGCCGTGGTGTTGTCTGAGTGAAGCCCGCCAGGAGATGTGGGCGCCTGAGGTGGGTGGATTGACTGGCATGGTCACATAGAGGCCGTGTTGGAGATTCCCTGGGCCGGGGTCATTGGACAGAGCGGAGACAGGACAGCCATGGTCACATAGAGGCAGTGTTGGAGATTCCCTGGGCCTGGGGTCATTGGACAGAGTGGAGACAGGACAGCCATGGTCACATAGAGGCAGTGTTGGAGATTCCCTGGGCCTGGGGTCATTGGACAGAGTGGAGACAGGACAGCCCTATCTTGAAACGGTCGATTTCGTCGCTTGTTTCGTAAACCTGAGGGTATGTGGCTGGACTGCCTCTGACTCCAGCTTTAGATTTTACACCTTAAGTATTCTAGAATCTACCGGACACTTGAATGATAATGTGATTCAGTTTTATTTCTCACTTCTTATTGTAACATTACACTTACATACCAGACCCGAAAGTATTGCTGTCTAGCACTATTACAACCGTGTGGGATTTTATTCAGTTTAAATACAAGAGGTTTCAATATATTTCTTTGGTATTGTTCTCTCACTATGCTGAATATGAAGGGACTTGCCAAACACACCCACCCGCCCGCACACACAAACACAGCCTACTACACCTTCGTCAACCCTGGCCTATGTGCCTCATAATGCCATTTAGAATAATAGCATTGTGAGCAAATAGCACTTAACTGTGTTAACCGACTAATCTACCCAGCCTGCCTACGACAGTATCTGTCATATTTATGAATACATATGATCAGACGTTCAGGCGGAGAATCCAATTTGTCCACTCAAAGCTCTTTTATTCCCCACCGCCCGCCGTTCCCTCACACACACGCGCACGCACGCACACACGCACGCACACACACACACACACACACACATACACACACACACACATACACACACACACACACGCACGCACACACACACACATGCAACCATCGTGTCACAGGTGCCAGTCTTTGTCCTCTGACCCCAGAGGTGTGCCTTTGCCGCCCTGGACTTCCTTTTCCCTCGATTACAGGGCAGAGAATAATGTTGGCTTGCCCTCTCCTGAACCCGGCAGTTAAAAATATACAAATAAAATGTGTTGCTTCGATTTCGCTGCCATAATATATAAGACCAGAGGGGCCTTGGCATCCCATTGACACTGACCTCCTGACCCTAACCCTTGACCTCTGGGGCTGCTGGGACAAAAGTGGGTTTTCCTTCATTGTGCTCTGTTATATGGGCCTGACCTCATGCTCTTCTTAACCTCTCAACCCCCGGACTGATGTGTGTGATTTCATTACGTTCTCTGGATGAGACCATGGCGGTGGGATGTGTCTCTACAACATCTCAGCCTAATGAAGACGTGTCGCAGCATTTCTGCCAAGGAAAGAGAAATGATGGTCTAAGCCCAGTGGTGCGGATTCAGATCCGCCGCACGGATCGCGTTTTGCTGGGCCAACGCACCGAGCTAAACGCCGTGTTGTCGTTCACAGGAATGATGTCACCGCGCTATAGGTTTAGCCAACATGACGCGACAATATCTAACGGTAGCAACACAGACATCACAAAAAACGTGTTTCCAAGTTGAAAGCTTAATGTTTTGGAGAAACGACCAACACCACAAGGACCAATGAAAACCCAAGGTGTGGAGAAAGGCCCTTGAGAATGTCCGCATACCAGTTCAAGCCGACAGCCATGGCCCTGCTGGGTGGACCCTGACACGAGCTAGGGGACGAGGGAGCACCACAATGCAGTGAAAGTAAATGCAGGGTCTGGGCAGGCCATGCTGGAGCCAGCCGGGGCCAGTCAGACAATGGAGAAGCCTGAGGCCTGTGGCTGAAATATGAAGCCCTGGCCTGGTATTTTAAGAGGCCTGAGTGGCTCTGGAGCCAGTTGTCAATCAATAGGTGCACACAATCACCCAGAAACCAGGCAAGAAAAGGCCCGATGTCGAAAGAGGTAAAAAAAGATGTTTTTCACTTCGCATTGATGGACAGATCTACAGCCTCACCTTTGAGTTTTTAAACCCCCCCCCTCCAACTCTTCATCCAGCCTCTTTTCTTCTCTCCCTACTCCCTCCCTGGCTGCTCTTTCTAGATTGCAGGCCTCATTGTCTAAAGTGCACTGAAGGCTCTCCTGACAGAAAAAAAGAATCATCAATACTCTATCTAATGCTTTCACCAGCACGGTGAAACAGTTTGGCCTCAGTGTTTGTGTGTGCATGTGTGTATGCAGGCATGTGTGTATGTGTGCATGTGTGTATGCAGACATGTGTGTATGTGGGCATGTGTGTATGTGTGTATGTATATATGTGATCGTACTCCTGCTCTTTGTGTCACAGACAGGGACTAGAGACAGATTGGATGGCTAACCCTCCACTTCTCACACAGAGCCCAGGCGTCGCATTATTTTGTCAGGCAGAGCCATGCTCTCCTTCACAGCCCTTAGACATGGGAGCGAGCCGCGAGGTTTGATGTTGCCTTGTCAGGCTGGAGTGACACCCTGTAATGGCTGGGTGAACATCTGCCACCTCCGTGGCTAAGAGGAGCGGTCTCATGTTCCTGGACCTCCGGACCAACGTCAACAGCTCCTTCAGGTCAGGTATAATTCCCCGCTAGAGATCAAGGGGGAGTGAAGGGGAATGTGTTCATTGTGTTGTTGTCTGCTTGATAGGGTGACTATTCCACCACCATCCTGGTGCCTGACGGCGTGTAAAAATACTGCTAGGCTTCGTCCGATTGTTTAGGGAACATTGTTCGTCGACAACTAAGCAGAAGTTGCATGCTGCAATGTTACTAAATATCACAAGCGAGACAATGCGAAACTCACAACTTAATGTATATGTCTACCGTTTCCCTGTGAGATGATAGGGTCTACGAATCGCATGAAGAAATATTCTACATCACTCACACACTTGTGACCCGGAACACCCCCCCCCCGGGTTCAGATGCAGATTACAAGTGACCACTGGCTCCACAAGGAGCTGTACGTGCCTGTAGTTTGTCAGTGAAATATTGAGCTGGACACATCTGCAAGCAGTTGAAGAGTGCCAGTTCTGGCGCTTTACCTCCTGGGAAGTCTGGAAGGGTGACACACTGATGCTGACCTCATTGTGCACCGCCTGTCACTTAACCTGCATGTTAGATGTCCGTTCCCCTGCCGCCACGGGTCAATCCACACAACCCTCACACTAAGGTCCTGACTCTGTGCCGGCAGCACCGTGGACCATTAAGTCTTGACCTGGAACTTCACCCAGAGGATGGAAAAGGAAAACAGTTGCGAGCTAACTCAAAGGGGCCCGGCGGCTTACATGGCTCCGTCAAAGGCGCGGAGTGGAGGGGTGAAAGGGAGGTGTAGGAGAATGGAGGGGGCCTCCTGCTCTGCTGGTTGCAACACCTGAAAATGGAACAGGCAATAGCCTCGGGCACGACAACAGACACGCAGAGAAACAGATGCGTTACAGACGCAGACCACTGTAAACAGACAACTCCTAGGTGTCACCTGATGACACAATTGTCTCTCACGCAAAAGGAGTTCGCTGAAACCCTTGGCAAGGAGTAATGGAGTGCACATGCCCAGGGAGGGGAGTTTATAATGAAGATCAATCCAGAACTCACAGCCTCCCGATTCCTCTTTCCATGAGGTTATCTCCTTGGTCTTTGAAATGATGGGATTCCTGTGATAAATTGTTTTTAAAAGTTTACATTTTTCGCTCCCCGAGCCTGGAAACCCAAGCTGAAGTAGTGTAAATCTGTCTGTGTGGAGTTGAGGGTATACACAGGGTTGATTTACAGTATCCAGATGGAAGATTACAGGATTGTGGTTCAGCCCAACATGCATCCATCCCCTTAGATCAAGAGCTTCTTTGTCCTCACGTGAAAACAGACTAACCTTCAAACAAACAAAAGAACAAAGAGCAGTGACCATAAGTTATGGAAAAGACATTCTCTCAATTACTAGGAGAGCAGCGTGTATATGTTCTTTCCAGACACCTCTCAACATGCAAAGGATATCAAGAACAGAAACATAAAATGCTTCATGTTCATTAAATAATATGTAACGCAGATGTTTTTAGTACTGAGTAGCAAGAACCAGTGCTGCTTATTTCCAAGCTGTCAAGAGCTTAGTAGCGGTTCCTGTAGAAAACAAATAGTCTGGCCTACTATGGAGTTAACTTAGCTACACAGCTAGTCCCCAACAAGAAAAATTACATTTCATTATTAATAATGCTTTATTATATTGAGTAGTTATAATAATGAGTTATTATAACTACTCTTCTATGACAATATCGGTCATCGTTTTAGCCCGTTTATATGGAGAATTCTCTATCAGTTAGTTAGACAGGTTTCCAAACCTAGAACAGCAAAACCATTACTGACATTAGTATTATTTTTACAGACACCAACATGGAGCAAAACATTTCATGCAGGGCGATATGTGAATCCCTTACATGTGCAGAGTTACAAGAGTGGAAACACCAAAGAAAAGTAACACACAACACAGGGAACAGTATGTACATCATGTCTTACCACCTCCAGAGTGGCAGTGGAGATGTGAGAGTGACCATGTCGTAAATATCGGCATCGACGACTATCATGCTCTGCATTTATAGTGCATGAAAAATGATTGTTGAATGAACCGTCTCAAACCTTGACCATGGCACAGGTGATCTCAATTCTAATCACTGAGCGATAAGCCCAGCGGGAGAGACCATGAAGAGCTTAGACGTGATTCGGGGCTGAACCATAACGAAGGGAGGGGCCATCAAACCCCCCGAGTATCCGCCGTGGAACCAACATGCAAACAAACAGCTTCTGCTCCACTTCAATCCCAAGTTAAACACCGGCACTAAAACAGTTTATTTCCCCTCCTCGATGACACGCTGGAGTTATTCGCCCCCCTTCCTCCCCCACTCCTCACTACTGTGATACAGAAACCCAAGTGAGCTGGAGAGAGCCCTGTGAGACGGTCGGGGAGTGCCCCAAATGTCCGTACCACTTCCCCTCTCTCCCCTGGAGGCCCTGCCCTGGGTGTGTAAACAGTGATCCCCGCGTTGCTCTGCGGAACGATTCAGCATCAGGAAAAGGTCACCCACTCCTGCTCCGCCGCATCAGGTCATGGCGGGGCAGCTGTAAGTGGCGCGGGCCTGGAGAATATGTTTCCAATAGCCCCTCGTCAGGCCACGTTAGCGTCTGAGGACCGCCGCCCGCGCACCGCAGGGGTCACGACCCGCCACTTCCCCTTCCCCCTGTCCCCCCCAGTGGGCAGGCCGGGCCAGCAAGGTCAGCGGAGGAGAGAGCCGCTCCGCTCCCCCTTGTTCGCTCTCCCCCGTGGCTGGGGTCCGCAGTCAGGCCTGGCAGGGTCACTGTCAGACAGAGAAATCACACCAGGGCCGAGGGCTGGCCAGGCGGGTTGAGCCTCGGAGAGAGAGAGAGGAGAAGCAGATTCAGTCTGAGAGTGGGAGAGCGTGCCATTTACATGGACATGAGCCCTATCACTGCCGGCAACCTCTTGATGCTTGTGTTGCCAGAGGAACCTTCTGGGATGAGCACGGTGTGTGTTGGGCAGCTCCATATGAAAACACTGCGGGACCATGGAGACCTTTCCGCTGCTCTACCTGGTAAAACCTCACTTTGAAACATTCCCATCGACGATCCGGACAGATGGATTGCCACTATAGACCCATGAGCCATCTGTTGGAGGCACTTGTGATATTAAGTGTTGTTGTGTAATATGTGTCAGCTGGCTTTCTTCAGTCCTCAGACACACTCAGCGGAACAGATACAGCTCTCACCGTATTACTAATCAATACTGTTTCTCAAACTTCTTTACACGCTTCTGCGGTAAGTGCGCAGCTTCCAAACATCATCCATTTGTATCTAACAGGATACAGTACAATGTACTGGAGATCAGTCTAAAGGCATGGGATGTGTTTGACAATGGCCCTCTAACCTTTCTGAAAAAGCAGAGTGTGTTCTCTTTTAATATGCATCCATTATCCACAAGACTCTAACTCATTGATGGAGTATTCTAAAAGTAGATGCTGAGTCATAGTGCTGTGGAGAGAAAGAATGTGGATGTGGTTTACTCTAACATTATCTTACCAGGTAGGTAGACTAAGAGCACAATCTCCTTTCACAACAACGGCCTGGGGGCCATGGAGGAAGATCAACATATATATTAACTTGCCAACTCTGGACTTCTATCAAGTAAAGTTTGATTGCTGGTTAGATGCTCTCTGTGGCCCTAACTGAGTCTTAGAAACTGTCAGTACTAGAACAGCACATGGGAAAAAAGAAATGGAAAGGGCCTCAAGTATTCCAACAATTTTAATTCCCAATAATCATTTTACAAAAGATACTTTCACAAAATGAATTCATTCAACTCCTTATTAGGTTATTGGCTTAAGGTTCAGGTTTGCCATGTTACACACATAATCCTGCTCCCTTGATAAAATGACACAATACAAACATTACAATATGGATATAAAAGGTTACCATATATAGTACAGAAAACACAGACTTTTTTCCGCTTGACAAAGGGTAAATAATTATTTATTGGAAAGGAGCGCCTCATTTAATTAGTCGAATCGTTAAGGGAATAACACAGGGGTTCTCTGAGTGAAATATGACTCCTGTTTCCCCGTGTATGATCAGAAACGAAAGGAGAAGGCAGGGTTAAAAAAAGAAAAGGAAAACAGCCCGGGTTAATTTGAATACAGTCTTATTAGTGTAATGACCAGAGTCTGTGATCAGTACTCATCAGCATTAATGCCACAGCTTTGCTCTAATGTCCCAAGGCTCTGCTTTCTTCCCCTTAGCCCACATCCAGCTAGGAAACCAAGGCATTTTCCCTTTCGCTACACATGAAACGTGACATGGGGACACTAATGTATGTGGAAAAGGATGGGAAGTAGGGAGTGAGACACTGCACTCCTTCTCGTGTAGTTAATGACATGACATGCCACACAGAAACCCAAGCTCCCGTTTTTTAAGCAGCAATCAGCTCTGAGGCATGGTTCTATTAGGAACACTCTCTGACTGTTCTAATAGGTGACCTAACGAGCTTCAACCTCGTTCGGCTGCGTTCCGGCCTGTATTGACCGCACGCTGATGCTTATCAAAATGATGAATGCGGCATTAAGTTCTAATGAGTTGGAAGATTTTGGAAGGGTAAAAGTCTTATTTATCGTTGCATGATTTGCTCCAGTTTTCTGCTTCACATTGCACAAGGACTGCTTATTATTTTAACCGCATGTTTTGCATTTCGGTAATTGCGTAATAAGAGTATAATCTATGACAAGTAGACCATTCGTATGGGGAAGCACATTTATAAAAGCTTTGGGAAATGGAAGCAAATTACAGGGGGAGAAGCATATGGAGCAAGAAAACAAAGGTAATTAGCTTGAAGACAGACAATGTGGGGTTGTTTCCAAGACCTACAAAGGCAACCAACCATAGGCGCTTTATTACATTTTCTATATTCTGTTTTCCCCGTCTGACCTTGAACAGGCCATCTTATCATCCTTGCGCTGAATGTTCATTATGTGAATGTTTCCCTGAATGCAACCTAGTCTCTGAGAGATTGAATATGTGAGCCTTTGTTCTCTATTTTGTCATGACCATGGATTCATTCTTAGCGACAGTGGGGTACGTTGATCCATTCCCTTTATACAGCATCACTGTATGAAGGAAAATATTGTATTACCCCGTGCAAAGCTATCTACATATGTTTCATTATTTGATTAATCCCAGGAAACAATTCATTTAAACAACAGTTTGGAGCACTGCAGTGCCCAGCAGTACAGTTTGTCAGTTTTGGGGTATTATGAGGGTAGATGCAAGGTAAGTTTAACCATCTTGGGTACTGATGCCCAGAGAGAGTGGGTGATGGTGCTGTTAGGTTTAAGTTAACAGTTCACATATATATTTAATATGTAAATATTAAATACATATATATACAACCTTCCTGAATTTATCCAGTAGAAATTCTTTGACGAAATATTTCTCTGAACTGAAGAACTCCTGGGACCACAATCTAATCTCAGTTGCAAGTGTCTCACAAATGTATTTCCTTAAATATAATTTAGAACTCCTCAAATCCCAGCTGTAAGTCTTTGCCTTACAGTACCGCTGCGTCATTCCCACCAGCTATCTTGTTCTTGTCACTGCATTCTGACAGGTCACTTAAAGGATGGTGCAAATGTGCTAAGCTCTGTGCAGGGTGGGTGGTTTGGATGCTGGACAGGGTTATCTTGCCTCATCATACAAACTCGCTTATGTCTGTTGGCCAGAAAACATGCTCTGTTTTAGGTGAGTATATTACGAACAAACAGTTTTCTGACTGAACAAGCAGTGGGATTGGTCTCCACCTTCAACTATTGAACTCTCCCACATCAGCTGGGAGTTGCTGTGAAAAAAGGACATCATTGCATAATGGTTGCGCCACACTCTACATAATTACACAACACTTTACATGCCACCTGATTTTATGGCAAAACAAAGGGCCAAGAAACAACCCCTTCAAAACCACATTCCAAAACTCTAATTTACATTCTGCTGTGGCGGCTGCCTGTCTTATTGAGCAATATTGGATATTAAGTCTGTGCTTTCAGTTCAGCTCTTCAGTTCATGGAACTGAATATCATGTATTGATGTAACAAACCCTTCCCATTGTGGACCAGTCGTCTTGGACAGGCCCAATTTGTAAACAATGTTTCTGTAGTTGAGGGTATTAAGTCCATGAAACTGGTCAATAGGATTCTTGATATGTTTATCACCCTTGACTCCCCATCATCAGATACGCCCCTGTGAGCCCCTGCTACTATATATTATAGCCTGTATTTGTTACACAGGACCAAAGCTCCAAGAAAACTGTTATGTAGGAAATCAGCAGTTCGGAAATACACTATACAAATTGAAACAAATTTAATTAAAAAGTAAAGTAAAAGATTATTTGAAATGTGCTCCTCAAAAACATTAAGCAAACACATAATCATCACAGTATAACACCAAGTTAATTAAACTTCAGGGATATCAATCTGTTCAGTTAGGATGCATAACCGATTGTGAATCAATGTTACCGGTTTTGGCGCAAAGGAAAGTAACAACAGGTGCACTGGAGGCAACAGCAAGACAACCCCCAAAAAATGAATGGTTTTGCAGGTGGTGGCCACAGACAATTGAACTCTCCTGACTGATTCTTCTTTAGTTACGCATTTCACCAGGATACAGGCCAATACACAAGGAGAGCTGGACAGGGCGGTAGAAAGGCATCAACCCAGCAGCAGGACCCGTATCTGATCCTTTGTGCGAGGAGGAACAGGAGGAGCACTGCCAGACCCAACCTAGACCTCTAGAGGGCTACTGGTATGCATGTTTGTGACGAAACTTTATGAGGGCGTCTCCGGGGCCTGACGTCCTCTAGTAAGACAGCCCAGCACCGTGCATCTTGATTGGCGAACGTTATACTACCTGCCACAGACTGTCCAGCAGCTCAGTAAAAAGCTACCAACGTACCTTGGAAGAGGGTCATCATTGTACCAAGTAAGTTGTCTGAGAACACATGGTCATTTACAGCACTGACCTTGGAGCAGTCAGGGTTAACTACTTTACTCAGGGATTAGATCTAGCAACCTTTCAGATTGCCGGTCAGATGGTCTAACTGCTAAACCACCTGCTGTCAAATATAGGTTCTAGTAGCTATTAACTCACTTGAAAATTTACATTTTAAGATACCACAGAAAGTAACCTGAGAATTCTACTGCATTATTGACAACAGCCATGTCAACGTTTAGGTGGGTAGTTCGTCTAGCCCGTTGGAAACCTGAGGAAATCAGGTAGTCATGGTGGAACTCCATCCATGTTCACAGGGGCAAATCCCAAGGGTGGCCCCCAACCAGGTACCACTTATGGCCCCCATAAGGCAAGAGTTTCTTTTCATTTTAGTCAATATACTTTTACAGTGTATAGTGTCACTGATTCTAAATCAGGTCAGTAATACCTGAGGTGGTAGAAAGTATCTCTAGGACAGTAGATTTCCCGGAACAGGGTGGAGTTCTGTGGGTTGGTACTGACGCAAGCTTCATGAAACGCAATGCAAGAGAGTCAATGCACTTTCTGAAAATGTGTCTTTTGGGCATGGGTATCTTGCTTATTACTAATTGCAAGTGGTTTTCACATCACAGATTGCATGAAATGATAACCTTTTCATAATTATTTGCTCCCATGATTCATGGTGTGTATGGACACTACAAGTTTATGGACACAACAATGACACAAGGGAATGGGAATGGCTAAATCCTCAGCTTAACTTACCCCACATATCAGCTTTTATTAGGAGCCATTTCCCTGGCAACAGATTACATTGCCAAACTAATACAGCTGGGATGAGAGAGTGACTGTCAAGGGCAGAGAGAGAACTGTTTTGGGGAAAAAAACATAATTATGAAAATAGCAAACAAGGCCAGTCTAAAAGCATTGCTCTGCTGTAAGTTCTCGTAAAGGAGATATGAAGCCAATTTCAACCTACAGTCCAACTCTGTCACGAAATTTAATCCATTACAGTACATGTCCAAATATGTAATCAGTAACGTAACTTTTTGATTACTCAAACTCAGTAACATAATTAGATTACTTTGATATTAAGAGGCATTAGAAGAATTGTAGGATTACTACTAATTGAATACCTCTAACAATCAATGTTAGAGTTTACACAGCTGGCCAAAAAGGTATTTGGATTTTTCCTTATAAATTATGTTTAGTGTCTTTGAAAAGGGTTTTTTAAAACCACTGCGTTCTAGTTTAATATGATTGAGCTACACCTCTACATTGCACAATACAGGTCTGTCAGATTGTCGGTCATTCCAACGAATCAAATAACGTTGATCTTCCAAAATCAGATCTTTTGACAGAGCATAAACGAAAATCTAAGGATGTGTTAGCCTACTCTGTAGTTTGTGTTTCAAAACATTGTTGAAAAAGAAATGGCAATTTCTTCAAATGGGTATTGACATTATTGTATACAAAAATCAATATATCCGTAGCTTTTTGACACAACATAAAATTTGCAGTGGCATGATGTTTTAATGTACAACAATCAACATTGTCAAAACCACACAGAAACCCTGCCTGCAACACCATCCAGCATGACCGGTTTGGCGGTGGGTCAGTGATTGTCTAAGAAGACATATCCTTGGAGGATCGAACAAGAATCCACATGCTAGCCAACGGTACCCTGACTGCAGGTGCAGTGGGCCCTGGGTTCCTCCTGGTGCAGGACAATGCCCAGCCTCATGTGGCCAGAGTGTGTAGGCAGCTCCTGGATGACAAAGCATTAATGCCATTGACTGGCCCCCAGGTTCCCCAGATTTGAATCCAACAAAAAACCTCTGCAACGTAATGTATCGGTCTATCGAACACAGCCAAGTAATGCCACAGACTGTCCAGGAGGTTACTGATGCCCCAATCCAGGTCTGGGAGGAGATACCTCAGGACACCATCCGCCATCTCATCAGGAGCCCGCCCTGTCGTGTGAGTGCATACAGGCACGGGGGGGGATCATACACACGCCTGAGTCACATTAAGAGTTGCCGTGATGAAATTCATGCAAGCTATAGCAGCATGTGTTGTTAGTGGTTCACTTGAATTCTCGGTTTCGAGATTCAATCCAGCCCTCTATTGGTTGGTGATATTTGGGTTCCATTGATCGCTTTTACGTAATTTTGTTGTTCAACGAATAACACAATTAACAGTAAAGATTTTGACCTTTAATATATTTCCTTTATCGAGACCTGATTTAAGTGTTCCTTCCATTTCTCTGAGCAGTGTTTATTGTAGTGGCGACCACCTTGGTATGTGTTCTGTGTGTGTGCGCAGCTCACTTCTGACTGGGCTGTGATTGGTATGTTAGGTAAAATGAGTATTGTGGGGACTACTGGGGAGCCTGCTGCAATATTGTGTGCCGGGGTATGAAGTGCACTGCTACTGCAGAACAACGTGCCATAACTGGCAGAGAAAAGAGCAAGAGTGAGCGTGGTGTTAGATAACCTAGGGAAGTAAACAACCTTGCTGACTGGGGAAGGCCACAACTAATTAGAGGTCCGCCATTTTGGCTGCCAGGGCATTTTAGGGGCCTGGTCCTCCTGCGGACCCGGCTGGGTTGTCCTTGCCACCCCCTCACCCCACATCCCCTAGGAGAGTTGTCACCCCATCCCCCCCACCCCCCCTTAACCCCAACGATAATTAACAATTATTTTTGTGAGCAGTGACCAAAAGTGTGTCACGGAGAAGCTAACATGCTAACCACTCCTCCACAACATCACATCCACGTTGACATAGTAGATTGAATGATCACACTATAATTTTTTCCTTGCCAACACGTTGGTGACACAATCAACATGAGACCAATGAAATAGAGAAGTAGCATGATGACGATGATATTTCAGTAAAAAAACTGGAAAAAGCAGTGTCCCTTCGTTATGGACTGCACCCTGTAGCGAAAAAACAAAGGGTGTATTGTAGAAGCCTTTTCCTCAAGCAATTGTACGGAGCTGTCTGCCAAATTGTCAATCCATGGTGAAGGGCCACTGACAGGCTGGTTGGAATAACTAGCCTCGGCCCCTCTGTAGTGCAGTTGGTGGTGCGTAATGCTTAAAACACCAGGGCTGTGGGTTCAATTCCCAATAGGGGGGCAGTAAAAACTTAACCTACTGTAAGTTGCTCTGGGTAAGAGTGTTGGGTAAGAGTGTTGGGTAAATGTAATTGTTCCTTGCATGTGTCCTCCCAGAGGCCTGCCCTGCGCTCAATCTCAGCGCAATGTACCCAACGACAGTCCGAATACCAAGGATTCAGAGTCATTGCTGACAATTTACGGATTCATTTATCACCGCTGTCTTATTTATTTATTTCCGATCCGCCCTACAGGCCCACAAAGGACCCAGACCGCCACCAGTCCTGGAGTTTTTTTCTTTTTCACACAGGCCTAGTGTTAACGCCCCTGGCCAAGTTCACAGATTTGAGTGACTGTGGACCTAATGCCAATCGCCTTGTTTGCAGCACTTGTCCCTCCAAATTTGCCACCCTGGCTGCACAATTCCCTCCGATTCTAATTATTCATCAGCTCGTTATGCCCGCGCCCGGGCCCCTGCCTTAATTAGAGGTGACGCGGGGTTTCGTTATAGACTACCCCGGAGTGAGGAAACCAGTTCAAAACCAGTCCCTGGCATCCAGTCATGTGGTACTGGTTGACTGCTAGCTCTGATGAGTAGGGCAGCTCTGGCCAGGCACTGGCTGGTTTGACGGCGGCTCTGTAAGATGGGGTTCCCTGACACAGCCCTCGCATTGCCGAGAGAGGGTTCCTTTTGCCCCCCCGTCCCCCGCGCCCGTCATTAAGCCTTTGTTGCATGTCGGGTGGTGGTGGGATTTGAAGTAGCTTGTGGCCCGGGCTTCTTGCCATGTCTGTGCGTGGCACACTGGTCACACACCCGCTTCTGGTGGGCACAGTTAAAGGTCACATCCTGGGGGGCGTTGAAGGGGCGCCAATGGGCCGGGCAGGCAAGCGTGAAATCTGCCATCCTCGTCTTTCAATTAATAGCCGAAGATAATATGATACAGTTGCAGCGTGAGAAGATGGATGCGGAACTTAGTAGCCCAACCGACAGACCCGTTCTTAGCAGGAGTGTGGGACTATCTGGGGTGTGGGAACCCCCCAAACTACCCTGGGCTAAACCAACGGGGGGAGGGGTCGGGGGAGAGTGGTGTTTGCGTTTATGGTGGAACATGAACATAATCCTAAGGCTACTGAACCCCGAGGCATTTTGAGTTGTGCCGGCGTTAAAACTTTATGCGGGCCTGTAATGCTCTTCAGAGGCGGTGGCTATCGGTTTAG
The DNA here is from genome assembly GCA_016801125.1 of Novumbra hubbsi. Classification (NCBI taxonomy): domain Eukaryota; kingdom Metazoa; phylum Chordata; class Actinopteri; order Esociformes; family Umbridae; genus Novumbra; species Novumbra hubbsi. Next base: position 894 of record JACXGK010004985.1, on the reverse strand, counting down.
CAGCGGAGGGCTGGCTTGTCATCAACCAGGCAGGGCTTACAGATGAAACAGGTATGCAGGCCACATGCTCCTTTGTGGGAAACTACAAGCCTTCAACCAGGTGGCGTGGTTGTTAGGTCCCTGAAGGCACGCAGATGTTCGTCTAAGGCCAGGTGCTTGTTGCAGACACATGGACAACCAAACAGGCAAGTGGTAATACCGATCATCACCGTGGAAATCAAGAGTGTAAAAAACCACAGAGAGAAGGCTCAAAACACAGAGAGCCACACAAAAGCAGCTGTCATTACCGAACCGGGCCGCACGAGAGCTGTGGGACTCCCGGCTAACGAGCAAACCAAATGATTTTACCTCACAAGATCGAGAAGCCTGACTCTATTGTGCTGGTTGTATTGTTTGAAAAGCCTGGGAGAATGTGATTAATGATGACATCTGTATGAATTCCCCCCCATGGTGGCTTTAAGCGGTCTCAATGTGACCCTGTGGTGTGTGAGAACGTCAGCTGTTTTGCACATTAGCAGATCGGCTGCCACAGTTAAGGGAGATTCTCTGTCTTCTTCTCACCTTGTCTCTCACCTTCCTGTCGTTCACTTGTGGCCCGGAGAGAGACTGGCAATGAGGAGAGAGACTGGCACTGAGGAGAGAGACTGGCACTGAGGAGAGAGACTGGCACTGAGGAGAGAGACTGGCACTGAGGAGAGAGACTGGCACTGAGGAGAGAGACTGGGGCGGAGGAGATAGACTGGGGCTGAGGAGAGAGACTGACACTGCGGAGAAAGACTGGCGCTGAGGAGAGAGACTGACACTGAGGAGAGACCCTGACGCTGAGGAGAGAGACTGGCGCTGAGGAGAGAGACTGGCACTGAGGAGAGAGACTGGGGCTGAGGAGAGAGACTG
>JACXGK010004984.1:0-35390 GCA_016801125.1 Novumbra hubbsi | reverse complement strand
GACCACCTAAACCAGCTCTGTACACTCCCCTCCAAGACCACCTAAACCAGCTCTGCCTTCAACGTGTCAAATCATGCCAACCTGAAAAGCTTAAAGAGTGCACCGGTTTTCAAAAACGAGTTATTCAGAAATAACTTTCACTTTATTAAAAAAATAAAACAGGCCCTTTGCCATGACACTACAAATTCAATGAGTTATCTTTCAGATGTTTCTAGAAAGAAACACACTAGCCTATATACTGTCCTGCACTTCATGTCAGTGCAAAATCCAAGCCATGAAGTCTATATCCAAATGAATGACAGTCGGAACCACCAAAACTCCTCCTAGAGCTGGCTACTAAGTAAACTGACAATGGCCCTTCTAAAGAGCTTCTCTGCTGAGATGGTAGAACCTGCCAGAAGGACAACCATCTCTGCTGCACCCCATCAATCATGTTATAAGTGGCCGAACAGAAACCACTCCTGAGTCAAAGTGGTGTGACATGCTGCCTTTAGATCTGTGAGCACCAAAACAAAGATTCACGAGTATGATGAACAAAGCTCTAACCATTAGGCCAGAATACTAAGCTCTAAATCCGGTGACAACATGTGCCCCTTACCATCTGGCAAATACGATCACTAAAGTAAACCATGGTGGTGGCAGCAACTGCATCATCAATTACAGAGAGGTCCTGGAAGAAAACGTGATCCAGAGTGCATAGCACTTCAGACTGGTGCAAGGACTCATCTTTCAGTACAACAACGATCCACATCACATAGCCACATCAATGATGGAGTAGCAGCGGGAAGACTCTGTGAACTACCTTGAGGGGTTCAACTGATGCCTGGACCTAAACCGCCTTGAACATCTGTGGAAAGACCTGAAGATTCACCTATGGTCCACAGAGCTTAGGAACATCTCCAGGGAAGAACAAAACTACCAAATTCCAGGTGTGCAATGCAAAAGGCGCTTCTACAAAATCCGAACGTTTCTGAATACTTAAGGACATTAGATATTTCATGTTTTTTACATTCAATAAATTTGCACACATTTCTAAGAATATGCTTTGCTTAATGATAAAAGGGTTATTGTGTGTAGATTGCTAGTAAAAAAATGCATGTATTCGATTCTAAATAAAGTTTATAAGAACAGAGGAAGTGAAAGGATCTGCATACTTTCCGAAGATACTGTGAACTTTCCCCAAATATCTATACTTACAGCGTAAAAGCCATTTTATTACAAGTGAGGAACCCAAAATGTTTAATACTGAAAGATTTAGCTTATAATGCCAGCAGCATAGTTTTAAGAAATGGAATCAAGTTATGGAATGTAATGCTTTTTGAATTAATGTTAGGTTGTTGGGTTTGTTGGTAGCCACATTCCTTAAAAAACTATCTCAGGATAAAGGACAGAATTAATCAGCATTTTTTTATGAGTACCTAAAACACGTAAAGTATATCAATCTACAAAGAAAGTCTATAGTATAACACTTTCTCTGCACTTAATAAATCTCCACATCGCTTTGATATGGTATACCATGTGTCAAGACGCACAATATTAAATGTACTCAATGTAGGAGATTCATGTCCCAACTGTAACATTTATATTCTATTTCTTCTTCTGGTGTTTTAATAGACTATCAAAAATGTTGATTTAAAAGTAAATGTAGCAACGCAGCATGTTTGGGGGCCAGGTGTCTCTGACCTGAACACAAAGTCAAACAAACCATTTTAATACTGCCATAATTACTGCCTAATGAACAGTTGCAGCGTTCACAGCGCCACAGCGACTGAGCAAACAAAAGAGCTTACAGTGAGTACTGGGTTTCTTCTGGATAGTCTCCCTCGAAAGTCTCTGATGTAGTCAAAGAAATATTGATGCATAAGAAGTCATACAAGAGCTGTAGTTGTAGGTCTGAGCCTTCACTTTAACACACTGACTAAAACATTAGCTACCTTCTGAGAAGTAAAAGGCATTTATCAGAAACATTGTGAAATATAAATGCCCAATAACAATAACCAACCATTTGGGCTAGTTTCTCTGAGCAGAAAAATGGTGTTCAGAACTCGTTGTATTCATACACTCCTAAACAAAAGAAACTACGTGCTGAAAATAGGTAAGAGCACAACATGCAGACACAACGAAAATGTCACACAACATGCAGTGTACAAGTCACAACATATCAACTGCTTTGAAAAAGGAGTAGAGCATTTCAATTGAACGTATGTTTCTAGAAAAGGTTGAAATGGGGTGCATGAAACTCACACTCCATGGTGAATGCCTCTCCAGGCACTGAGATGTAGTTCTTTCCTAGTGTGGGAAAGCGGTAGTGTGGAAGATTGTAGTTCTGAGGTATCTTCATTAGAGAGTAATCTGTTCAGAAAAACAGAGGGTAAAAACTGTGAGTCGCTTAACCTACTCCACAACAAGTCCTGGGGGTTTGTGATTGTATTCTGAAGCTGGTGAGGATTAATGGGCCGATGAAAAATGGGAGAGAGACGTTTTCTAGGAGGAAAACAAGGTTTGTAGAAAGGGCCATGGCTATCTTAATCAATTCTCCATCGTCTGAGGAGGGAAACATGTGTAGCTAGTTAGTACATCATTGTACAGTACTTGAGTTTCCTCAATATTCTATTTCAGCCCTAACTCAGAGAGTTACACCATGGCACTGACCTGCAACAAATGACTTTCCTCCCAGCGAGATGAGAGAGAGGGGGCTTAGGCTGGACTCCAAGTTGGACACCATCTGGTCCATGACTTTGTCCACTGTCTCAATCAGCCCACTGACCACAGGGGTGGACTCTTGCTGCATAGAAGTCCAGCAAAAACATTTATACGCAAACATGAACAAATGGCCGGTTCTTTGCTACACTTTGAGAGTCGGTGAGCTATCGACACACATGTCGACCATGGCAATAAATAGTTACATGCTTCAGGAATGTTATAAGCTGGCACTATATACAGTACATTGTATAAAATGTCATCTGATTTCATTTAGGTGGTGTTCTTCACATCCAATTCTAATGTCTGTCTTCATGCACAAAGAACATCTGGTTCCATTTGCTCATTTGAAAACAAGTGCGCTTGTTCAATGTATTGACTAAAACCATGACACCACAAACGGTCTCTCTGTTAAATAATTCTCTCTATTTAGGCATTGGGGTTGTACACAAAAAGTGTGTTGAATTACTAGAGCCGGAATCAATGCCGTCCTTTTCCAAACTAAGTATCCAGCTACAGTTATTAGTTTACTGTAAACTCACATGGGACATGTCTTATAATGACTTTCACATTGTGGTTTCAGACATATCATGAACTCATTTACCTCAGTCACCTCAGAAGGCAACACTTCCTCCACACTTTTCAGAAAGGCCTGTGGAGCACACAAGAAAATGAGAAGTCGCTGATCTGATAAAAACTATCACCCCATAGCGCAAAACTATTTGAAAGAGGTATTCACAATGTCTATTCAATCAGACCAACATATTTTGAACTTCTTTTCAAGGCTTTGTGCTCACAGTGGAATGTGTGTGCGTTTGTGAAGGACACATGTATCCTTGCGTTTCAATACCTGAGTCAGGTTGTGGGCAGTGTCTTGGGGGAGAGTCTTGTTGGGCATGCTGAATGGCAGGTATTCCAGAAAGCCCTGCATGGGCATGGGAATCCCTTCTCTGGGCTTGCTGATATAGGACACAGTTGTGACTCCCTAAAGGAACAAAGCACTAGGCATTTAAACGTTTTTTACTCTCCCAGAACCAGGCAACCAGAACCCTGATTGAGAACTCTTTCTGGATAGAAAACGGCTGGAAAAGGGTACTGCGCATTTTCCAGCTTCATGTCCTACAGGGACCCATTTTGTGCTGTGTTGAACAGCTCTCTGCTTTCTCCACTCTACATCCTAAACTGACATTTAATAAACAGAAAAGCTCCTTTCAAATGTGCTCTTAATATCCTTTATTCCAATTTCCCAGTCCTACAGGAAATCAATGGTTGTGTAACTATAAAGCTTCCAACTCATGTCCTGTGAGGCTGCTGTGTCTGTTTTAGAAGTGAACCCTATAAAACATTTCAAATATAAGACAATCGCATGGTTAAAAATCTGTATAAACCTCACAAGATGAAAACTCACAGGTATTTGCGTCGTAGTGGACACTTCTTCTGGAACATTTGCCGTGGCAGAAAACGCCATAGCCTGACCTACAGAAATATATGAAATCCATTAGAAGGAAGATTCTACCTGTCATCTATAGTGACAAAATCTAGAAGGCTACCATAGAGAAGAAATGGTCTCAAACGTATGACTCCTTACTACAAGGGTGTCAAACAGTCATTCAATCTGGCCCATGTGGGATTTGGGAATGTAAAATAACGACAAAATGTAGTTTATCATTGACTGAACTATACAATTATAGTTGCTTTGCTCCTTCCAGTTAGATAACTGTGATTAAAATAAAAGCCAAACTGCCAGAAAGCGTCAAGCACTTCAAAAGCACTTAGGTGGACTATTTTTAAAAAATGTGTCCCTCAGGGAAAAATTGCTTTGCAACCCCTGTGCATATCTGACGATGGTCGGAGCTCCCCCAGCCAGTGACGGATGAATCGTGCTGTTTGATTATACCTGTTCTTTAGATAATCAACCACCATACACATCACAGAGCCAGAGTACAAGGCAAAGACATGTTAGAAGGTAGTCATGGAGTCATGCTGTCAGTAAATAGCATATCAACTAGGTGCACTCAGCGATACTAAATGACCATATATGGTTTTACATGGTTGACATCCTAACAGTCAACGTTTTATTAATTTGTTCTCTACAGGTATAACATGTTAAAATGCTTTTAACCATAACAACCTTGTTGTTTATGCCTGTTGTGTCCCTACACTAAAATCATGAGAGGAAATTATTACCATCTTAGACACATTTCCCCATGACTTGAAAAGAAAAAAACTATAGTACAGAGGACTTTGTTTGATTCTTTAGAGTCTGTAGACATTGCTAAACCAAGGCATATTATAAAAACAGCAATATATCATGTTGTTTTGTTTTACTTCAGTCGCTCTATATATTATGAGTTTAGTCCCCTAAAATAAAACCAAACTGGTATGCTAATATCCTCACTGAATAAGAAACAGCCCAGGGGCCCTATGAAATACGTATACAGTAGAAATATGTGAGTGCTTTCCTTATAAGGTGAAAGATTGTGAAACCCTTCCATAGTAGGCATGCATTTGGGCAGTTTAATATCCAGTTGTCTTCCGTGCTTCACTACTGTGGATTGAATGTCTATGACAGTGACCGAGAAGGAAATTGCTTTTCAACCTCTCTCTCCTAACAACAGTCAAGGGGAAATTGTGAACAATAGCAAACATTTCAGGCCATTGGAAAACGGAGGACTGGAGGAATCTCTACTGTTACCTATGGTATGCCTGTAGTACATGAGGATCTCCTCTGGTGACAGAGCCCTCTCCCAGATGACAAACTCATCAAAGGACCCGGTCAGGTAGTGTCCATGACGTCCATTTCCTGTTCCGATGACCAGGTCATGAAGAGAGTCTCCGTAGTCCTTGGACACATTCCCCGTAGGGTCGCTGGTGTTGAACGTCCCATTTATGTAGATGTTAAGACCATCCTTCCAGGTCCAGGTGAACAGAATGTGGGTCCAAAAGGGCCCTGAAAGGAAAGGTGGTCAAGAAGTCTTAATAAAAAATAAAATATATTATCCTCTTCTTGCCATAAAGGACATGTGGACAAGGGAAATGATGCAGACAAATAAACACACACATCTGGACATTAACGATAAATAAATACCTCCATCTGGATGTTTAAGATAAATAAATACATCCATCTGGACATTTGCCATCTAGGAAATGTGGAATTCGATACCTTCTCAAAACCAACTCTGACCTAATGTCTTAATAATTGATTTGTTTATGCTGGTATTGTAGCCTACAGCATGTCACCAATATTTAAACTGTACTTTTCCACATTTATCCTCCAATCGGCCCCTGTGTTCCAGACGTTCAGTCAGCACTGTTATCCTGCCCTCCAAACGTTTCCTATATTGACTCCTCCAAAGACAAAACAAACATTCCAGTTTTTCCTGAGGTAAACGGACAATAAAAAGAATCGCAAATCAAAATATTCTCAAAGTGAACACATCTACTATGGGAGGCTGAGGAAGAGTGCCAGAACACATTCATCTCAGAAAGACTGGCTTTAACTCAAACCATATGTAAGAACTTCCCCATTCACACTTTCAATCTTTCTTTCCTCTTGGCCTCTCCTCAGATGGAGATGTTTTTGTTGAACATCAGTCAGGTGGTGAACATGTCTACTCTCTGTGTCTCCTGGTATTGAGAGTCATAGATCAAAATCTTTGTAATGGCTTAAACTCTGCATGGGGAAGCAAATACAGTATGATCATGTCACATTATAACAACCAGATGTAATCTTCTGTAACTAATAATCAAATAAATCAAATGAGTAAGTGTATGAACAATAGGACTGTTAAATGTTTCTTATTCAAAGAACCTGCAGTGCGGAGAGCAACGTGATGTTTTCCTCCTGAAAATAACAGATAGTGGTTGACATTTTAAGGATGGAGAAATAGTTTTGTCGAAGTAGAATGTTTATTCTATTTTAATTACTTTATTTAGGATCTTTAGGATCTTTACATACCATTGAAACTAGAAAAAATATTTGGCTCAACATTAACTGTTGGTTACAGATCCGTCTTCTTACAATCAGCAAAAACATGAACATCATTATGCATTTTACTCACTTTATTACTCTTGGTAATAAAAAATAATTACATTCCTGAATAAAAACACACAGGATACTCCAGAACCATAACAGCAATATAACCTTCACTATGCCTGATGACTTCTTTTAACCATCATTATGCATCACTACTACATGTTAATGAATACATTTGATGTTGTGTGTTTTTAAATACCTGGTAGACTAATGTTAGCCCTCCACCTTTTGGAGTTTCCACGTGTGTAGAACTCTACATATCCAGCATATGCATTGGTATATACGGAAAAGCCGTTGGAGATGACCTTCCCCCCAGACGCTATCGCAAAACTTGACTGGGCCTCCTGATTCTTCCAAAAGAAGGAGAATGTAATCCCTGAAAAACATGTACACGTTACATTTATTACAGATTAAAAAACAAGGGAACACATTTTGAAAACAGAGAATGCTTTGTGATAGATTTAGATTTTATGGACTGGATTCCCCCCACTTTTTTGGGATACTCGTATAGTCATCTAGTAGCAAGTGGTTAAATTATTACAGAGACAGAAGGGTGCAGGAAGTTAGATTTAGGAGGGAGTAAGGCAGACTCACCCTCAGGACCACACAGGGTGGGGTCACTAATACAGGAGTTCTGGTAATTCCCAAAGTGGAGAAACGTGCCTCCATTATCTCCATTCAGATAGATGCCCTGGTTGACCATCCCTTCAACTATGTCTACAGGAGGATGAAAAGCCCACTGTGTTATTCTGCCTGAGGTGATAAGGAGGCTGCTTGTCTCTGAAGTTGGATATTCACAGGCACATTAATGAGTAAACTCTTAGATTTCTAAACCGATTTTCTGAAATGCCCCAAATATGGATGTCTTTCAACAGGATGAAGATCTACCATTGTGTGAACTGAAGTTGTGCTCTTTGTTGCTCTCTTGCTATAAATCATGTCAGAAGACAGGAAGTAATATTCCCAGTGCCTTGATCTTAGAAAGTAACACTCCACTGTACTGCAGTGGTTATCAAACTGGAAGCCCTTTAATTGTTTTATTATTATGGTTATTGTTACTTTACAGATTAACTGATTTTGCCAAAGGGATCAGTTAATTCAGTTTAAGAGTATATGAAAAATACTATGGAATCTTATTGATATGACCTTGGTATCCATGGTACTCCACCAACCAATGTTTTCAAAATTATACTTCAGCCATGCACAGTCAAAGTAAATCTCTTAGTTTCCTGTTTTTCATATCATATAGTTGAGCTCCGTTGTCAATATGTTATTACAAACCACTGCAAACACTTCTGATTACAGATCAATAAACCTCCAGTCTCAAAGGTAGGTGTGATCACAGTTTACACATTGCAGTTTTGGCACATATTTCAGTAAAGAAAACCGTAGCTCCCTGAAGACACAGACAGTCTGACATACATAGAGGTGTTCAACATCTGCAGGTAACATTTGGTGAGACACTTGTGTGAACTAATAATTGAACAGGAGTACGAAAACACTGAAGAAAGAAAAAGGCACTGATAGATAACAGCACTACAGAAACACTGACAGAGCAGGGTGACTGACTATACACACAAACACATTCAAGTGAGCAGTGATATTCCTCACCTACTGTTGCAGAAATGTTAGTGTAGGCAGAGTCATTGGTGTACACAGAGGAAGAATTATGGGAAGGAGGGAGAACAGTGTGGTTGTGGATTTGGAGAGCTATATGAAACACAGAAAACAAACAGACAAAGAAGAAACAGGTGATTCACATATATAACATAAATGAAACTAAAACAACCGGAAGACACAGAACAGTGACGGACAAACAGAGACACTATGCATTGTGGGGGATGTGGTGCAAAAGCTAAAATTGAGTGTGATGCGAGGCTCAGAACTGGGTGCTCAAAGCACAATTTCTGTGGAAATATTTCAAATACTTTTCTATTGTTACCAGTCAATGATCGTACATATCCCATTCAGAATGACTTTGATCTTCCAAACACCGGACAGTTCCTGGAAAACTGTTTGCATTCATCTGGTCTACTTAAAAGTGGCTTACCAAGGGGCTAGATACCTCTTCATACCATTGTGTTTATTACCAGTTGACTTTGTAACCTACACATAATAACACTGTGTAGATACATTAGCATAGGTTTAGGAGATTTAGTCTCAGGATTCTTCATCTTGGTGCTACATTGAGAGTATTTTTGAGCACATTTGAGTGTAAACAAATCTGAGCACTGCATCGCGTGGAATTGATGGATGCAAGACAGACCAAAAATGAAGGGGAGTGCATTTCCGCTGTATACCATGCAAACAGACTGGTTAAGAAAAGACTGGTTACTCTATCCCCAGTATATATTGTAAGTTTGCACATACTTAGAGAACTTCCATTAACATGACCTGGTCTGTTTCCAATTTGGTCCCACAGTCCGTAGATCCCGTCCACCACATCCAGTGGCCAATAGTGTGAGGCTGTGGCCAACACCTGCAGACCTGCACAAGAGTTAAGGACACAACGCTGGTTGGACCTATTCTTTAATCACTCTCAATTAAGCTATTTTAATGGCTGCTTATCTTGGCATTCTTTGGTGTGCCTTTAAAGATTAAAGCCATTGTCAAGTCCAAATAAAACTGTAAATTCATTGATACTTGCATATTACATTAAAGACACTTGCTTAATACATTACTCTTATTGTGGATTACGTGTGTATTGAGGAACAAACAATAACTCAACATACAAGTTGGGTAATGTACTTGGATGTGGAGTTAATTAGTAAAGCAAATATCTGACACAATATAAGAAATATGATATAATTATATATAACTACGAAATGTAGTTAAGGTAGGTATTATTTGATTTACCTGGATGCTCCGATGGCATTGGCTTTACTTCTTCACCATGAACCTGCAATAAATTAACCAAACTCACTGTAGCCACATTGCAGTATACTACATATAATCCATGAACAAATAACTGTTGAAATTACCTGAATAAAAGTTACAAAAGTAGACACGAAAAGAATTTCGAACAGCTCCATGGTTTTTCGCTTGATTACAATAACAAATAGAAAACGGTAATATTAAAAATACTGGTTTTTTTTTTTAAATCCCCAATTATCGATCTATCCAGAAAGTGTATATCATTATTCCAAGACGCCGAAAAGAAACCTATTTTATACTCTGCGTAGTACGTCCATGTCTCCAATAAAGAAAACTCCCAAAACTTAATTCCTTCACATTGTGTAAAACCGTAATAAATCTGAGCAGCTCAACTTGCACATTATAATATACTTAGTATCCTTTCAGAACTTTTCCAGATATTGATAATCCATCTCTGTCAATACAGAATAAAATATACTGGACGATTCCAGCAGGCTTGGCTGTGTTGTTGCTTGATGTGATGTACTCTTTCTGGTCGGTGGCACTGAGTGGAGGAATTGTATGGGTTGCGCGGTTGGACGTGGGAATACAAAACGTGATGTCATTCGCGCAGCATTCGAACTCAAGCTGGGCCTCAAAGTCTATAATAACACTGAGCACAAAAATATTTTTAATCTGTAAAATGAAACAAGTTGGTTCTTTTCAGTTGTTAGAAGAAATGTGAGCATTGAAGATGATGATGGAGAGGGATGAATGATTATGCAATTGAGTGTTCTGCCAATAAGTCATTTGTATTTTAGGCTTTTCATTTCGTCAGTCAATTTTAATGGGATTATAAAAGGCAAATATTAAGGCGGACGAAAGGAAATAAAACGCCAGATAGATTTCCTTATAAAGATATACTCGGGATTTTATGAAAATCAGCATACAATACTACTTACGTGAGCATCCGAATTTGGTCACAGATAAGAGATTTCTTATGTCAAATTGTCCTCTTATGCCCAAGCAATTTTATTCCAAGTAAGCGGTTCTGCTTCACCACACTTTTTTAAACCAACAAAAAAGAACAAATAAAAAACCCGAATGCTGAAAATATGACTGCAGTATGAGACCACGTGATAAAATGCGTATTTTAATTGTTGATCTCCGGGAGTTGTGGTATATGCATACATACCGCGGCTAAGTGCCTTTTCCGTGTACGCCTTGGTGAGTTGTGTCAAGACCAACACACCACCTTGCCTAATTGATTACATAAATAAGCATATTGTAGACCACAATTAACAAAAAAGACAACATTCACAAGTACATTTCTATTTAAACAGACATCCCCCAGATTTGTCAAGTGCTTTATCATTATTAGTATGCAACATTTTAAAAGTAAACATTTTGATTTGTTCGGCCAACACCTGATTTAAAACACATGCCGGTTCGGTGCATCTCAGATTACGCCACCTTCATGTTCTGTAATTGTAGGCCCACATGTTGGGATCCTGGATTTACCTGCTTCGGGGTAAATCATCAAGGACACTATGAGAGAAAAGGTAGAAATCAATCATGCAGAACCAACCGTAAAAACAAATAATGCCTGTAACCACAAGCAACGCTGTATGTTAGTTTACAGCGCCGTTGTGCGGCCAATATCCTGAACAACAACTGAGTTGTGCTGTACTGCTTAGTGCGAGGACAGGCGTATCCCATTACTCAACAAGCTCGCTGGGAGGATGTCGAGTGTGATGCCTGACACAACATAGTAAGCTAGTTAACAAACAGGTATTTTTGGTAATTGACTATCTTTGACAAGTTTTTTAGATAATAATTTTAAGGAGACAACGGGTTCTTAGCCAATGCTTGAAATTAAAATAATACTAGCCAGCTATATAAATTGAGGTTGATTGTTAACAAAGTTATACGTAGCAAGCTAACAATAAAAGCCAATTTATTCCTCTAGTACTCGAACTAGCTGAGATGGAGTTGAGAGAGGGTTGATTTGTATACAGTACAGTATACAGTACCATACAGAACAGTACTTAGTTGTACAAAAAACAACTACCAAAAAAACGCAACTTACGTGATGAAGGACCGGTTGGGAGAATTAACCGCAGTAAGTATCCTGCTAAAATGTTTCATGTCAGACATACATTTAGAGTTTTATTTATGTTGTTTTATCTATTTAAAAGGACATTCTTTGATATCTTTTCGATATTATTTCCTAAGGATTGCAACCACATACGTCTCACTAACAAAGGTACTTTACTTTCTGTTTGACATGGCAGGGCAAGACACAATATGAGGATGTCACAGTTGAAAGGGATGGATATATGGAATGCTTTTTTAGAAGGGTAAGGAGACAGTGGTTCAGTTAGAACGGTTTCGGTAAAATACTTCTTACAGTGAAATAATATTTAAGATACCGTGTGCCTGACACAGGTGGAAGATATTAGGGGGCTCATTGATAAGATATCTTCTGAACTGGAGGAGGTGAGGAAGAAGCACGGCATGATATTGTCTGCACCCAATCCAGATGAGAGTAAGTTCGATTACCGTAATAAACAAAGTGTTTCCTATCGATTTCATCTGGAGGCGATTGGAGATCTTCGTTGTTGCTTACCTATTTTATGTTGAGCATTATTTTTGTCAATACCACAACAATTGTTATTATTGAAATCTTACCATTATTAAATGTAGTACATATTGTATTTTTGTTGTTACATTTGAAGTAATAATAATGGAAATATAACTAAGGTCCCTACATTCTCTATTATCATAGTCCAGCCTAAGGAAACAACACTCATGACTCAATAGAGCTTCTTTCCTTGTCAATCGCTGTGCTTGTTCAGAGTTGATCCACTATGGAGGCTGTAGGCACGAGGAGCTAATTAGGACATGACAAAGCCCATCAGTTGACTGTATAATGTATCACTGTAGCATCAATATTATAAGCAGAGTGATGTAGCATCAATCTTCTGCCATCTAATACTACTGGGAATGGCCCAAGAGAGAGTTTGGTGCCACAAATTCAATAATATATTATTTGGCTGTTTTTCTTCTGAAGAGACAAAAGAAGAACTTGTTCAGTTGAACAGCGACATCAAAACCAATGCCAACTCTGCGCGAGTTAAGCTAAAATGTAAGTTTAAAACCACATAAAGTACTTTATTGCATCATATTTTGTTAATGTCATTATGTCCTTGGTGTGACTGGATCTAATACTTCATCCCAAATGCTCTTTGGTGTCAGTGGTAGCAGGACTGGTAACTGCCATGACCAAACATCTAGGTGCCCATATGATACAGACTTGGTAAAATTTGTTGGTACCCGTCCACAAAAAAGGAAGAATACACCATTTTCTCTGAAATAACTTTAAACTGACAAAAGTAATTGTCATCCACCATTGTTTATTTTATATTTATTAGAAATCAGACTTTGCTTATGATTTTCCTGAGCAAACTGTTCCAGCTGTTTAAAGTTTGATGGGTTCCTTCTCCAGACTGTAAGTTTCAGCTCTTTCCATATATGTTTTTATTGGATTCAGATCAGCACTCATAGAAGGCCACTTCAGAATAGTTCAATGCAATGTTTGTACTTAACCATTCTTGGGTGGTTTTAGCTATGTGTTTTGGGTCATTATCCTGTGGGAGGACCCATGACCTTAGACAGAGCTCCAGAATGCCTTGATAGTCTTGGGATTTCATCACAGAATCAAGGCACCCTGTGCCAGACTCAGCAAGCAGCCTCGAAACATAACCGAGCCTCCTCCATGTTTCACTGTGGGCATGGTGTTCTTTTCTTTGAAAGCTTCATTTTGTTGTTGGGAGCTGATGTGACTTGCCAAAAGTCCAGTTTTGACTCATCTGTCCAAAGGACATTCTCTCAGAAGAATTGTGGCTTGTCAATATGAATTTTAACAAATTCCAGTATGGCTTTTTTATGTTCAACACTGGGTTTTCTTCTATGAAGCTCAAAAAGTGACAGATGGTGTAAACTGAAACTGACGTACATTCACCCTGGAGTTCAGCTTGTATCTATTTGGCAGTAATCCTTGGTTATTTTTCTACCATTTGCACTATCCTTCTGTTCAATCTTGTCGATTTTCAAGTGGATTTTCTTCTAGCGGCCGCGCCCAAGGAGGTTGGCTACAGATCCATGGACATTGAAGTTCTTATTAATATTTGCAACTGTTGTCACAGGAACATAAAGCTGCTTGGAGATGGTCTTGGAGCCTTTACCATGCTGGTATTTACTTTCTGATATCCTCAGACAACTCTCTACTTTGCCTTTTCTGGTCCATGTTCAGTGTGGTACACAATGATACCAAACAGCACAGCATTACTGTTCTCCATTTTAAATGGGCTGAATGACTGATTACAAGATTGGAGACGTATGATACTATTTAAATAAACAAATGAGTTTAAAACATCACTATAATACAATGATGTATTATCTTTTTTAAGGGATACCAAAAAATGTTTCCAGGCCATTTTAGTATATCTTTGTAGAATAAGCGATAATTAATCTTTGTTTACAGCTCCCTTGTTTTATTCTATGACATACTAAAGGCATGCAAGTATACATGATACAGTTGCTTTTCAGGAGGAATATAGCATTATTTTAATGAGGTGTAAGGGTACCAACAAATTTGACCACGTCTGTTACGTGGTTTGTGATTCTACGTACTAAATATATCGCTCAAAATATTCCTGTTGAAGAGAAAGCTATGAGTAACCAAGTTTTGTTTAGACATGTGAGTTATAGTGCTGAAAAGAATTTGGCTCCACATGTAATAAGAATAAGAACAAGCCAAGAGTTTTGCTGCTATGTTGTCATAAAGATATTAGGATATATGCTGATAATATACATCCCGATTTGTAACTTTCAATCTCTTACCCCCATCAATAAGTAGCATAGGTGGCGGTTTTCTTGTATGCATTATTGTGGCCATTGTAATCACTGTTCTTTACTTTTTTCTTCTCTTTTTCACTTTTCTCTGCAGCTATGGAGCAAGCTCTACCCAAGGAGGAAATCTCTAACAGGGCCTCAGTTGATTTCCGCATTCAGAAAACCCAGGTCAGGAAACACCCTTCCAGGGACTCATTATTCCCAATTTTATGACAACCGACATACTCTTACAGGTTTTGGACAGTGTTCGGCAAGAGCTACTTAGTAGCAGACTTACTAGCTTGCATACAACATTTGTTATGTTGTGATGTCTTGCACTGTGTCTTGACACAGCCGTTTGCCATCTCACACTTAAACCATTACAGCTTTTATCCTGTGGTTGGAATTCTCATTTCTCTCTCGTATTCTGACATTTTGCCTGCTCAAATCTTACAGTATACAGTGCTCTCCAGGAAGTTTGTGGAGGTCATGACTCGGTACAACGAGACTCAAGTGTCGTTTAGGGAGAGAAGCAAAGGAAGGATCCAGAGACAACTGGAGATAAGTGAGTGACAGACTGTCCTGGGCCAGCAGCAGGGCAGACCTGAGGATATATATATATATATATATTTAGCTTTTTGTTTGAGTGTTCATATATAAAGAATGTGTGTCATGAAAATAACAGCTTTTGCCATGGGATATTGGGAATACACAACACCCCTTTGTGTTTTACCGCTGAAGTGTACTGCAGTAATGTCCGCAAAATGAAAACAGCAAAGAATGCAGGATCAGCCCCCAAATGTAGTCTCCTACCATGTGCTCCTTATACTGTCCTTGGTAGCGGTGTTCAGAGTCCAGAATGTTTTCGCCTTTATACTACTATTTGTATTACTGGACATTTACTCCAATGTCCAGTAATTTACTCCAAGTTTACTCAGTACTGAATCTAACTGGAATGTTCTGGATAATTGGTGCATTTCAAATGATCACTGTCCTCGTCACAAAAGCAAGGTTTTGCAATTCTCTATACTTTTGAGGCATAAGCAATTAGGAAACACCTCTTACTACCTAGGAACAAAAATAAATACATTGTTACACACTGTAATTGACATAACACGCTGTAGCCCCTGCATTCCCTTAGGACAGTCTTAATGAGGCCCTTTACTATTGCACACTCTTCTGACACAGGAGACGTACACCTAGCCTACCTGTGTTACTGTTGCCAGGGAAACTGAAGGCTCAGAAGCTTGCGTGATTCGTCCACACTTGCCTTTAGATTGGCAGACCTGCTCACATGACAAGAGTGGAAGCGTACATATATGTTGTTTTTCTGAATAGATTTTTTTTAACGATGAATGCGGCACTGTTTTTAAACCAAAAATGTTTGTCTGGATTTCTAATATGTTGTTTATAAGTGTGTGCATTAGTGACATATGTTCGCACATTGGCACATACCTGACTTGACTGAACACCATTTACAGCTGCCTGTTTTGCCTCGCCCCCGGCTCTTTTACAATCAATGGTCCAAAATAATTATTTTGCTTACACAGTCTCGGTTGAAAGATTCTAAGCAGCGTTAGCACAATTACAATGGAAATTGCTGTACCAATGCTGCTGGGGGACAAAAACACTGATCACTGGTAGAAACACTGATCACTGGTTGTTTGTAAGGCACGGTAGGTTTGATAATGTCAGGCATTTTCAAGTTAAAGGTCCCTCTGAGGAATTTCCCTAGATCATAACACTGCCTGTGACTAGAGAGACTATACTCCCCATAGAATGGAGGCAAGAGAATATTTATTTTTCTTTCTGCTGATGTTTATTCAGTTTTCACTTGAACTGGTAAAAGTATTTTCTTTTCTGGTAATAGCTGGGAGAGTGACTAGCAATGAGGAACTGGAGGACATGCTAGAGAGTGGGAACCCATCCATTTTCACATCTGATGTAAGTACCTCCTTAATCTACAGCCTTTCTTTGATGCTGATTTCCCCTATTTATTCTGTTCTATTCTCAGGACAATTGAGACTCAAATATACCAATATAACGCTGTTTGTGGTTCTAACTAGAAAACCATACTTCTGTGTAAATGCCCTCAGATCATCTCTGACTCTCAGATCACGCGCCAGGCCTTGAATGAGATTGAGTCCCGGCATCAGGATATCATCCGCCTGGAGTCCAGTATCACGGAGCTCCATGCCATGTTTATGGACATGGCCATGCTGGTAGAAAATCAGGTACTGTAGGGGCATGAATAGCTGTCCTGAATATGACTAGTTCTGTATATTTTGTAATACTCTATGGAATTCAATTGATATTGTTTAAAAGGGGGATATGGTCAACAACATAGAGAAGAATGTCTCCAATGCAGTGGAATACATAGGTCGTGCCAAAGAGGAGACAAAAAAAGCTGTGAGATACCAGACAAAATCACGAAGGGTAAGTGTCTCTGCTGAAAATGAATGTCACAAGGCATTTCTGCTTACTTCGAACATTGGATAATGCAGCTCAAGTTAGGCTCTATTAATGCAAGAGGTTTCGATTTTGCCTGTGAAACGATTCAGATCATGAATAGCAGTTAGTCTCATGAGGTTCTCTAGTTATTCACCATTAACCAACATTTTACAATTCGTTCACATTTGGCACAAAATAGTTTTACTTTTAAAAAGTAGTTTTCGCTTTAATAATACTTTTTAAATCGCTTTACAGAGCAAGAAAAAAATTTAAGAGCAAATTAAAGTATTTAGACCCCTTCACTTGTTCCATATTTTACTACTGCCTGGTGTTTTTCCCAAAACGTATAAAACCGTTTTTTGCTTGAAAAAAACAAAAAGTTAAGGGGTCTGAATACTTTCCAAATGCACTGTATATTGTGAATGTGCCTATAACACATCACACTTAAAGTTTAACTAGAACAAGTATAATATGTTTTTGGGTGACTCACTGTTAGCTTAAGCCATTACCCTATCAATTACTATTAACCTAATCTAACCTCTTTGTATCTGTCCTCTGCAGAAACTACTCCTCCTTACATTTGCTGTGTTGATTGTGCTTGCAGTCATTGCACTTATTGTTGGCCTGTCTGTTGGCCTAACCAAGTCCCATGTATGAGCCTTGTTTCACCTGTCTGAGGTAAATACTGCTTTTCACTTTTAGAATTACCTGTGAATGTAGCCTCAGTGGTGTGGCCTGAATGTAGCCTCAGTGGTGTGGCCTGAATGTAGCCTCAGTGGTGTGGCCTGAATGTAGCCTCAGTGGTGTGGCCTGAATGTAGCCTCATTGTTGTGGTCTGAATGTAGCCTTAGTGTTGTGGCCTGAATGTAGCCTCAATGTAGCCTCAATGTAGCCTCAATGTAGCCTCAATATAGCCCATGCTAATTTATTTCAGCTATGTGATGTTTGGGGGTTTCTTGCATGAGAGGCAACATTTTTTTCACATGACTGTATTACGAACAAGTTTCAAAATGTAATCTTTGTTATTGTTTAAACTTAAACTTTTGCACAGGGCTAGTTACTCTGAGACTCTTTTCAGAGTGGTTTCTTCAAGAAACCTTTTGACCTGGAAAGGTTTACATATTTTAGGCACCTATACTTCTAAGGCCAATGCTACATTAATATCTGACACCAAATGAGAACTAATTAAAAGAGATTGGGCCTTTCTGGTATAATTAATCTTCATTGTCTGCCGTCGAGAGGGCCCAGGTCAGAACAACATATAACTGAACATCAGTTTCTTACAAAGCCAAGTCACAATCATCTAACCCTGGTCAACATTCAACTGCTTCTACAATACCAAGATGGGCACTTATGTTCTTAGAGGGCAGTAGAGCCACAGATCTCTACCATACTACTACACCATTAATCCACTTGAGACCATTTAATGACCATGTAATGTCAGTGGGCTTACACAACCTGACAGAGCCCTGGCTATTCCCTCGCCCCAGCCTCTTTGTATGTTCATACTACTAGAATAACATGCCTGTATAGGACTGACAGAAGATACATGTCTACAATGAGTACCATTGATAACTACATACACACACATACAGCAGTGGCCAAAGGTTTTTAGAATTATTGCTGCTGCAGTGTTTTTAGATCTTTTTGTCAGACGTTACTATGGTATACTGAAGTATAATTACAAGCATTTCATAAGTGTCAAAGGCTTTAATTGACAATTACATTAAGTACATGCAAAGAGTCAATATTTGCAGTGTTGACCCTTCTTCTTCAAGACCTCTACAATTCACCCTGGCATGCTGTCAATTAAATTCTGGGCCACATCCTGACTGATGGCAGCCCATTCTTGCATAATCAATGCTTGGAGTTTGTCAGAATTTAGGGTTTTTTGTTTGTCCACCTGCTTCTTAAAGATTGACCACAAGTTCTCAATGGGATTAAGGTCATGGACCTAAAATATCGATGTTTTGTGCCCTGAGCCACTTAGTTATCACTCTTGCCTTATGGAACGGTGCTCCATTATGCTGGAAAAGGCATTGTTCGTCACCAAACAGTTGAGAAGAAGTAGCTCTTTGAGGATGTTTTGTTACTATTCTTTATTCATGGCTGTGTTCTTTTGTGAGTGAGCCCACTTCACAAAAAGCAACCCCACGCATGAATCGTTTCAGGATGCTTTACTGTTGGCATGACACAGGACTGATAGCGTTCACCTTTTCCTCTCCGGACAAGTTTTTTTCCAGATGCCCCAAACAATCGGAAAGGGGATTCATCAGAGAAAATGACTTTACCCCAGTTCTGCAGAATATCAATCTGTCCCTGATGTTTTTCCTTGAGAGAAGTGGCTTCTTTGCTGCCCTTGACACCAGGCTATCCTCCAAAATGATTCACCTCACTGTGCGTGCAGATGCACTCACACCAGCTTGCTGCCATTTCTGAGCAAGCTCTGCACTGGTGGTGCCCCGATTCTGCAGCTGAATCAACTTTTGGAGACGGTCCGGCCACTTGCTGGATATTGGGCGCCCTAAAGCCTTTTATTATTACAATGGAACCTCTCTTCATGATCCGATAAATGGTAGATTTGGGTACAATCTTATCTTGCAGCAATATCCTTGCCTGTGAAGCCCTTTTTGTGCAAAGCAATGATGACTGCACGTGTTTCCTTGCAGGTAAACATGGTTAACAGAGGAAGAACAATGATTTCAAGCTTCCAGTCTGTTATTCCAACTCAATCAGCATGACAGAGTGATCTCCAGCTTTGTTTTTGTCAACCCTCTCACCTGTGTTAACGAGAGGAACACTGACACGATGTCAGCTGTTTTTTTGTGGAAGGGCTGAAATGCAGTGGACACTTTTGGGGGAGGATTATGTTTATTTTTATGGCAAAGAGGGACTTTGCAATTAATTGATCATCTGATCACTCTTCATGATATTCTGGAGTATAGGCAAATTGCCATCATAAAAGGCAGCAGACTCTCTGAAAATGTATATTTGTGTAATTCTCAAAACCTCTGGCCACGGCTGTACATGTATCTTTACTGCTGACATGGTAAGTAGAGAGATGTCATTTTCTAAGTTAAAATAGTAAGAAAAAGTATAATAATATTTAATTTTTCTATGTAATTCATTATGGAATAGCTTTGACATTTTTCTTTTCTAGCTCAGTGTGAAATATAAAATTGTATGTAATTTTGTTTGTTTTTATAGTTACAAAAAGAGGCCACTGCATCATTTTTTTTCTTTTACAAAGAAGTTGAAAAGAAAAGTTTTGATTGAGGAACCAAAAGTAAAATAAAAGTTGCAGTTGTCCCCCTTTTCAGAGCCGGATATTATTTCATATGGTTAAGTGTATGTAACGTTTTGCTTTGTGTTTATATCTGTATTGCTAAAGTATTCATTTATACTCTCGTTGAAATATTTGATTGGAAACCATTTCAATGTTGGGAAGCAATGATTGTATCTTGTTTTTGCTTTGTCACTTTGATTGAAAAGATTGTTTGTAATACACACTAAACTAATTTTCAAAACATATGTCATTTTTGTAAAAAGATCATCTTTGCACAACAAAGTCGGAAATATTGTATATACTGTATAAACAATAATTATGATGACTTGGTACAAACAAATTCTGTTTTTTTATTGGCGGAGATCATTACAATAATATCCAGTGTCTGGAAGCATATTTATACCGTTGTCCTATTTAGGACACTTTACCATGAAGAGAATGACATTGATGCCCATAATGATTAATTTCTCTGTATTGTGGGTTTCTGTAAAGTGGATTTCTGTGTGGTGAATGTTTAGTTTAGTTTAGTTGGGTTTAAATCCACCTCAAAGTAGTTAAATAGACATCTGTATTTTGAAGGCATCATGTCATTCTTTATGCAAGCATCTTTTAAATCTTAATCTGAAACAGAGAATTCTTTCGAACTCACTTAACTGAGGGATATTTTACCATCATTTTGTTATGTAACTTTACACTTGCAGCGTTCTGAATCAATGTGTTGTCAAAATCTTTGGTGGAGATTATAAAATGTAGTTATTGTGCATGGTTTAAGTAGGGTTTGTTCAAATCTGCAATCATTGGTTTTGTTTGGCATGCATTAAGATGTATCTCTTATCTTCTCTGTTGAATAAGACATAACATATCCCAAAATTGAATAATAAAAATTAAAAGAAATAACTGGAAATAATTACTTTGCATCTACAAATTACTTCCACATTACATAATTTTTTTGTTAAAATGCACCTTGCAAATGTTCAGTATTTTTGTTTAATTTGGAGGGGTCTATTAGTATGTGCACTTACGTAAAGTAAAACATCTTAGTCTCATCGCTATTCCATTACTGTAGAATTGTCCAGATATGTTTAGGCGTTATATTGCACTCGTCAACTAGATTTAATTACATACATAAGCACACATAGAAAATATATATACTGTACACTGTTATCTTTAAATAATACGACAAAACAAATATCAATTTATCACCAGCACTTGATTATGAAAGTGCAAATAGCTGAAAATGCAAATAGCTGACAAAACTGAGAAAATAATGTTTACTTCTAGCCTAATGATCAGTCTCCTCAAAGAGCTGACTTCTGTGTATTCAGGCATACAAAATGTGTGAAGGTTTGAGGGAGGTCCTCAGAGGGAATGGGTCAAGGGAAACTTCAGAGAGGTTCATCTAAAGACAATTTTCAGTAAAAATCTAAAGTCATGGTAAATAAATGCCCTTTACAGCAGATGTGCCTGCCTGCTCATTAAATTAAGTTGTCTAAATAACCTAATGTCTCAAAATATTGTTGAGAAACATTGAGCATTTGGCAAAGCCTGCTAGCCTTTGTCCAGCACTGATCTGATTTTAGTTTTTTTTCATCTCAGTCATTAAGCAGTTTTATTCTCTAGATTCAGTTTGGTTTGGGAATCTTAATTTTACTGTATTGTGAAACAAAACCTAGTTGCAACATGATTCAAGAGGTGCAGACTTGAATCGAGGGACTTGGCTGCTGGATAAAGAAAAGGTAATTGGTCCACTTTTTTAAAGGATTTTCTGAAATTAGTGTAATCTATATGATTTTGATTCCATGATAAAGTGGATGAAATTGTAACCATTAATTTGGCAAGAATTTGGAGAGCAATATGGGTTAATATGGATGAAATCCTGTTATTTATTGAAGTGGAGCCCCAACGGATCAAGTAAAGTAACACACTTCTATTGTGTTGATGTGAACTGTTTATATATATATTTAAATAACAGGTCTCAATAATCTTTCACCTGGAAGTATAAAACACAGGATAGGTAATAGACAATTCTGTAAATATAAGATAAAGGGAGGAATGGTTGTCCCAAATGTTATCCTGTATCGTAATATTGCGATGCTGTCATCAGTACTGTCATGCTTCCACCAGCTGGCTTACAACTGAATTTGGGGATTGACACTCCTTCTGTGTTGGTGCGGTAATCATGTTCCCTGTCAGTCTACAGTAATCATTTTATAGACATACACACATTATACATAGTGCAGTCCATATCTGGAAGCAAATTAAAGGTCATTTCAACTTCAGACCAACATCATTCATTCATTTTAGTCATTTAGCAGACACTCTTATCCAGAGCAACTCACAATTAAGTGCATTCCACTTAAGGTGTCCTGGAAAACCAACATCTGGACACAAGTTAATTAAGATACTCATCAAAGAAGTTGGTTTTCAGACGCTTTCGGGTGATTGGCAGAGAGTGCTGTCC
This sequence comes from Novumbra hubbsi, assembly GCA_016801125.1. Taxonomy (NCBI): domain Eukaryota; kingdom Metazoa; phylum Chordata; class Actinopteri; order Esociformes; family Umbridae; genus Novumbra; species Novumbra hubbsi. The sequence continues at coordinate 12,707 of JACXGK010004984.1, read as the reverse complement.
TGACTTCAAGGGAGAGTTTGTTTCACCATTGAGGTGGCAAGACAGAGAAGAATGCTGCCTGGGCTGAGTAGAAGCTGCCCACCCGTGAAGTTGGGGTGTGCAAAAGACATGACATGGCCTGCAATTCCCTTGGCTGCACCATAGGCAAGCACCATGCTAGCGCAATACCTACGTTCCTGCTCCAGATAGCCTTCACAGAAATAACTTTTTCATTTGCATAAAAATTTGAGACTACGATAGAAAACATCTTGAATTTCAAAATATTGGATGTTTTCAGATGAGTTTCAAAATATGTATCACATCAACCAACACATCATAATCAATCAAACCCTTCTAAACAGATCAAGACTTCCAAGATGACCAGAGTCGCTCCCCTCTTAAAGAAACTATCCCTTGTGGTCAGAAACCACAGGCTGATGTCCATCTTGTTCTTAATTTTCATGACACTTGAGCATGCTATCTCCACCCAACTCTATTTTGACCTCTCTCAGATCAATCTCTCAAACCCTCACCAGTCAGGATTCAAACTGGACCACTCTCCTCTGGCTAACAGAAGCTCTTAGCATATTCTAAGCTAACTCTGTTTATATCTTCCATGAATTACCCGCTGCCTTTGACGCTGTGAACCATATCATCCTGCTGTCCGCCCTTTCTGACTTGGGCATCTCAGTCTCTGCTTACTCTTGCATTGCTTTCTACCTGGCAGACTGCTCCTACCAGGAGATGTGGACAGGATCTGGGTCTGCTGTGCATCCTCTTACTACTGGTGTTCCCCAAGGCTCTCTACACCAAGTATCTTGTCCTCACATTGTCTTTACAATCACTACCATCTCAAGCATAACCTTGAAAAGACTGAGCTGCTACTCTTTCGCCAGAAGGCCCATCCGCTCCAGGACATGTCCATCATGGTTGACAACTGCACAGTGGCCTCCTCCCAAAGAACCGTGGCGTGACCCCCGACGACACGCTTGTCGTCTTCTGCTAACATCAAGGCAGGGATTCGCACCTGCAGGTTCGCACCTGCAGGCTCTACAACAGTCATATAGTCAAACTTCCTTCACTTAGGAATCAGAATCAGCACAGGCCCTTTTCCAGACACCTGTCATCTCACATCTGAATTACTGCAACTCACTCTTGGTGGGGCTCCCAGCGTTTGCAACCAAACCCTTGCAACTCAGCCAGAATGCAGCGGCCCGTCTGGGGTTCAACCTTCCCAAGTTCTCCCATGTGAACTTCTTGACACTCACTAGTACACTGTGTGGTTGTTTAACCTAGCTCTGGTATGCACTTTAAAAGAGCATTTGCAAAATAAATCAAATAAGATGGGGGAACAAGCAATTCAACTCCAGATTACAATTTCTCAACATCAAATTACGGAGAATTCCTATTCTAGAGGACACAATGCTACACTGCTTTGCCCTGTTCTCTACCCTGCAACTACTGGTCTGGAGCCTTGAGAGCCTCTCTGTTGGAGGATGGAGAAGGGGGAGGGGAATGTCACACTTTTTCTGCTCAGTCTTGTTTTTGTGTTACAATTTCAGTGCCTGTGTATTTGTGTATTCCGTTCTCCTTCCGAGGTTGGGCACTGGAACACACAGCTTCCAGATTCTGTTTGCTAAAATACTTTAAGTTACGCCAGTGCTTTCCTACTGATGATGTCTTGGGTCCCCAAACAGAAAGAATGATTAAGTTCTGCAACTGTGTTCTGCACTTTTGCCCTAAATGAACAAGAATGTTTTTTGGAAAGATATTCAGCGCATTTTTACGGGAAACCAAGGGCGTATGAGCAAGTTGAGGGGTCTACATGTAATAATATTTTAGAAGAGATTTGATTCATGGGTGGGGATCAATTCACCTGCATCTTATTGGGGACATCCCTCCCGTTCCTATGCCCTTACTGAAAACTGACTGTATTTTTCCACTAACAATAATCCCCCTTCCTGTTGGATTCATTGACCAGAAGGACTGTGAACGTTAGCATTATCAAAAATATGCATGACTGCTAGAGCACCTACATTTTATTATTATTAATTTCACGACTATGTAAAGTTACAACAATAGTGTCTACATGTTGTCAGGGAAAACCAAACAAATACTTCAAAAACGTTACTCTGACATGAGCTGTATCCTTTTTAACCATGACTGCAAAATTACAGTTTGATAAGTATTTTTACCTATGGGCTTAGCTAGCTAATGTTGCCATAATATAGCATTCATGTGTGATTTCTATTTGAGAAGCAGTTTCTTTATACTAAAACATATTTACTGTAACATTGTGGAAGGCCCATGTGTTTTCAGACATCACATTTTTGCAGTCTGCCAATTCAATTGTTTCAATTATTTTGGTTAAATGTAATTTAATATATAATCTAATTCCCTTTCCCTTGTGCCTAAATGTTAACATGGGGAGGGGGACTTACAGTTACCATCAATATTTGCACAATCTGATATTGCCGTGTTAGTGTTGTTTCTACAACATCATAATAAATGTTGCTCCTGGGCCATACTTGCAACTGACCTGCAGTAAATTGGTTGCCCCAGTCCAAAGACATTTAATCTAACCCTAACCTCAGTTACAGCTTAGCCTACGAATGACCTCAGTGGTACCTGTGCCTAAACCTAACCTAATACTTCCATCTTCTTACTTGGACTCATTTTCGCACTGCTCTCAACTTGCTTTTCTTCTTTTCTGAGGCTGCCCAAAAAACTGCTGAATGTCACTGTCACCAATCCTCTTGCTCACGATGACACTCACTGTGAATGAAAGCTGACTGTAATAAAACTGCTTGTAACTTTAATCAAACAAACACTAATAATGGTATTATCATAAGCAAGTACAGCTATACAGTAACAAGGTACTACTGTCAACACTAATTACACATGCAGGGCAACATAAACTATTGACACTCAGACGTGGGTGGGATTTCTGACAAATGTATCGAAATAAACACATTTACTTTATTTGAATACGCCCGTGAGCATCATTGCTGGTCGCTTGGTGAAGGTGTGGCTAATTAACTTTCTAGGTAACTTAGCTATGATATATAACGTTAGTGATGTTTGATTGATTAGCACTCGCAAATTGGCCCGTTTGCACCAAAACATTTGTTTCCACTCCATGCAATTACTGACACCTTTTAGCAGAATATTATTTATTTCCACACTTACAGGTTAATCGCAAAAACAGTACTGGGTTATACATTTCTTGCACCTACCAAAAGCAGTGCAGCAACGGCATCTGCTGGGGTACCGCAACACCACTTGGACCAATCACACGCAAAACTAGAAAATACTAAAACAGGTAGTAATAATAATAGCAATTTGTTAAGTTTAGTTATACTTACATTAATTACATTTGCTAATGATTATTTCGGATCACATTTAAAAAATATATTTTATATCAATTGGGGTGGGGATGGGGTGGAATTTTGAACATATTTAAATATTGGGGGGGGATGTCTCCGCAATATTCATTATTACTACGGCCGTGACACGGTGGAACAATGTGCCTAACGGACCTTCATTAGCCAATACAAAAGCTGTGGGGACATGGCTATGGAGTACTAAGTCTTCATCTGTTAAACAAACAAAAATATCTAGCAATATCTAGCATTTTTTAGGAGTTAATATTTCTTTTATTTTTAAAAGCTTATGTGTGTGAACCAGTGTTGTGTTTGCAGCCTTTTCTGTGCACTAACAAATAATCCAACATCCACCATTATGTAACTCCCCAGAAAACATATTAATAATCTCAGCATGCTGTAGTGACATCATTGGTGGCTTGGTCAGAGCTTTTAGGAAAACATGAGGACCACGGCAATGGTAGGTATTTTCGAAGTTTAGTGAGAGATTTATAATTAATATGCAATGTTATATTTGTGACATGGACTGTAGGCCCTATAGTTGTGGTTGATGGTAATGTGTGTATTACACAGGAGACAATAGGTGGTCAAAAATGGCAGAAAGGTTGTTGCTGTAAGGTGGAGAAACTGAGACTATCCCAGTCCCAGAATGGAGAACTTTGGAGCCAGAGCCAGTGGTTAGACACACCTAAGACCCAGTTCAGTCTCATGAGGGACAAGGACAAGGTGAGTGGATCCTTTTCTAGCAAAAAAAACGCTTACTGAAGTAGTATGCTTCACCAAGGAACGAGGCTTAACAAGGCCCATTTCTGTGGGGATATTGTACATAGTCTACCATGAAAAGAATGGGTTTTAGAAGAAATAATGTTTCAATTATTAACCTCATGAAATATTTCCGGTATTATAATTATTTTTAAATGATGCTAATATATTTAAACCACATTTGGCCCTTTTGTGGTATACTGATGAAATAATATTCTTTAAATATAATAAGCACTTTTAATATAACAATGGTACTCGTGCTATAATCACTATTACTTGTAAAATCACTGCAATTAAACCTACTAAACTGTCTTCCCAAAACTAAGTCATCATGTTTTATGAGGCAAAATATGTTAACTTGGCACAAAAGTGGTTGTGAGAAATGAATAGCCTACAGAGTGGTGGAAGTGGGAATATGCATAAAGAGAAAGAATGTGTCACACATCAAATCAAACGTATCAACCAGAAAAATAGTAGAATGCACAACAACAGATAACAATCACACAACATAATGGTTAGTCCTACATGATTTTGTAGCCTTGTTTCTGACAACTCATTAAAAATATAAACATGGTCATACATGGTCTAACCATCAGGAAAAATGTGTTGTGCAGTGCAAAACCACAAATGAGACAAAATGTTACCTTGCAATAACAGCAGGGTATTTTTTATGAAAGGATATGCATCTTGTTATTAACAACATAGCTGTCTTGTTATAACAATATATTTTCTGAGCCTGTGCATTGAGGTCCACTTCTTTTTATAATGATATAACTATTTTAGTGAGCTTTGAAGTGTACACTTCTGCAATAGCCTTTAACGTTATATAGATATATTTACATTTTCAAACAATTTTGAAATAAAAATGTCCTCTGGGCCTTTCTAATGTTACAACAGAGATATATCCCCACCATTTTGTGTATCTATCTGTAAAGTATGAAACAAAACATAAATGATCATACATTTTTCTAAATATTTAAACCTGTAGTGTGTATTATGATAAGATGTATGCCTTCATAGTTGGTGCTCAGCTCTTTTTGATTGGACAGCAGTTGACATCAATAGAGTGTGATGTTGTAGTGTCAGAGAGTTTAGCAGCAACGGAGGCTCTCAATTGGGTTTGCAGAAAGGATCCTGCTGGAGGGCGAGGGAGAGCACTAACCACTAAGGAAAAAGAGCTGCTTTAGTTGCTAGACAACCGAGCAGAGAGCATGTCTTTTTTGGGCTCTGTTCTCTCTTCCTCCCTCTGGAGTGCTGTACCACAGACAACCAGATGGGGCAGCCTCAGACCTAGCCCCCTTTCTATCTCCTAAAACGGAATAATCCCCTTTAAGACCCTTCTGCGCTTGATTTCCCGAACTGGGATTGGATGGGACATTTTCTTGCCGACGTTTAGCGTAGCCGATTGGTCGTGCCCACTGAACAATGAGAGTGAGCCTCTAGGGATCCTCTTAAACGTAATGACTCATGAGTCAGTGGCGAAAATCTGATATCAATTTTGGAGGGGACAATTACATTACATTTTCTCAAGAGCAATTCCCGAGGCTGACAACAAACTTTGTGCTGTATTACTGTTTAAGTTTTCGCCTCCAGTTTGTTCGCTACCGTAGCTCTGAAAATTAAGATATTGTGTGTGTGTGAATCTTTCCAACATAAAACAAACGGTCTGGATTAACCTCACGTTAGTTACGTGCATTGCACGTGAGTGCATTTCAGACGGTAGACACGAATAGTCGCCTTTCCAGCTAACCACACTACATACAACCTAGTATGTATTGCATTGCATTGCAATACCAGCATTGCAAGCTAGTCTCATTGACTCGAATTCCAACATCTGCAAACGCCGGTTGATGTTCCTGTAGCTAGCTAGCAAACGCCAGCTAACCGCTTGTCAACAAAGTGTGACCTGTAATTCAATGTAGCGAAAATTAAGAATGGTGATAAATGTGTCTTATTGTATTGAATGGTAGAAATAAATAAATGTCTAACATAGTCTTTTATCTACTCACTAAAAGTCAGCGAGCAGCGACTGATTCCGTCAGATTCCCACACTCGCGCTCTACCTGCATGATGTGACGCTGCTGTGGGCTGGGGGCTGTGGATCAACCCATTGTTGGCCGTGGGCGGGGGTGTGTCGCGATTTAGTTACATTTACAAACGCGCTATTAAGTGTGTATAAACAGCACAGATGCTTTCGTTGCGTGTAATACATTTTATTGAAGTACATAGTTATGTTTACAGTGATTTATTGTGGGGGACAAATCATCATTTTGCCATGATGGGGTTGTGTGTGTGTCTGTGTCCGGGATTGCCGCTTATGCCATGAGGAGGATTGGCAGAATCCCAGTCAGCTTGCAAAAAATAATAATATGAAAAACAGAGCAGGTAGGAAAGAGCGGCGGGAGACGACAGTCAAACAGACCCTTATTTGACCTTGTCAGCTTCAATCATGGCTTTTAATCAGCTGTGGGGAGGTGGGCTGGCGGTCCGCTGGAAGAAGGTGGTAAAAGGGCATATGGACATACTCATTCTTTCTAGTTGGAGAGAGTGAAGACGAAGAGAGAGAAAGAACAACTGTTATTTAAAGCAGAGACAGAAAGCCATCCCGGAGAGAGAATTACTTCAGTACTGCCGTGCGCTGCACTGCTTCTGCACCTCTGCTGCATGCTTCTGTGTGGGTAAGTGTGTACGTGTGTGTGTGTGTGTGTGTGTGCGCGCGCGTGTGTTTGAGCGAGAGAGAGACTGGGGGCGCGTATAGATGCGTGCATTTTTGTGTGTCTGCTCTGCTGCCCAGCCATGGCAGTGTGAGCTAAATAATGCTCTCACGCTGTCTCTCTCCGCGCTTCCTGGCTGTGCCGCTCTTTGCCGCCGCGGCGCGCGCTGATGTACCATTTTAAGCTGCAGTGGACACACAGCCCCAACCAACCAACTGCTTTCCTGTCACGGCCATCATTCTGGTTCTACCGCCAGCCGATGGTCTGATACAGTAGGATACTGCTGGCTACACCTTTACAACAATAGGGAGAGAAAAACACAGGACTCCTGCCTCCTCCTCTGCAACCGGGACAGAGACACAGGACTACTTCCTCCACCTTTACAACAACAGGGGCATAGAGAGACAGGACACCATTCAACAACAGAGACAGGACTGCTGCCTCCACCTTTATAACAAGAGAGACAGGACTGCTGCCTCCACCTTTGTAGGAAAGACTGGACTACAGCTTGTAAGGTACTGGTAAACCCCATTCAGTTCTAATCTACAGGCTGCACTGTTCTGGCTTGATGCTGCCGAAGCAGGGTGCTGCTGGAGGAATGTCTTTGGTCATAACATGTCTCTGGTCTGGGCTCAGCTGCTCTGCAGTGCCCTGCATGGAGTATGTGGAGCAGAGACCAGGGAAGAAATAGCAGAATGTTCCAGCAGGACAAGCTGTCAGTCAGAGGAGAATGTTCAGTGCCATTGCTTTAGCATGTCACTAGCAAATCTGGAAGGAGGTCCTACACAAACCCTGTGCTATGGACTTGTGCGGTGCGGTGAGGTGTTGGGGAATATTTCAGGGATGGTTGTGTGTAAAGAGAATGGCTAATGTGCTAGGTAAGACACATTGTGTTAGTGTACGAGGGAAGTTCATGTTTTAGTTATCTGTGTCTATTAGTAGGAGAAAGTAATCATTAGGAAACATAGTGTTAGTGTCGGGAGGATGTAAATGGGGAACATTGTGTTAGTGTCTGGATGATGTAAATGGGGAACATAGTGTTAGTTTGTGAATGATGTAAATGGGGAACATAGCGTTCGTGTGTGGATAATGTAAATGGAGAACATAGTGTTAGTGTGTGTAAGATGTAAATGGGGAACATAGTGTTAGTGTTAGGATGATGTAAATGAGGAACATAGTGTTAGTGTCTGGATGATGTAAATGGGGAACATAGTGTTAGTTTGTGAATGATGTAAATGGGGAACATGGCGTTCGTGTGTGGATAATGTAAATGGAGAACATAGTGTTAGTGTGTGTAAGATGTAAATGGGGAACATAGTGTTAGTGTTAGGATGATGTAAATGGGGAACATAGTGTTAGTGTATGGATGATGTAAATGGGGAACATAGTGTTTGTGTAAGGATGATGTAAATGGGGAACATAGTGTTATTTGACCAATTCTATTAGTAGGGAACATGGTGTTAGTGATTGGATAACATTAATGGGGATAATGTTAATGGAGGACATGTTTGCGTGTGGATGATGTAAATGGGGAACATAGTGTTTTTTTACCAATTGTATTAGTAAGGAACATGGTGTTAGTGTGTGGATGACATTAATAAGGATCATGTTAATGGAGGACATGTTTGCGTGTGGATGATGTGATTGGAGAACATAGAGTTTGTGTAAAGATGATGTAAATCAGGACTGTATTGTTAGTGGATGACATTGATGGTGGAACATGCTACAGTGTGTTAATGATGTTAATGGAGGACGTAGTGTCAGTGTGTAGATTACATTTACATGGGGTATGGTAATTAGAGAAAAGATTATTGGTCAGATGTAATGGAATATTCGTGAAAGTCACTTTGAATAATTAAGGGATAAGATGTCAGTGTTTCATTTGTACTGACTTATTCAATAACGTCAGAACAGGCTGTAAGTTGATCGTTAGAGGACATAACTTAATAGGGATGACATTGATGTTTCTTCTCAAGGAATTATTTAGGGCTAAGCATTCATTCAGCATTGATCTTGTTTAGCAGGGATGAGAAAGAAAATTGAAGAAGAACTGTATGTTAGTGTGTTTGCATGTGAGAGTGTTTCTCTACTCTACTCGCTACTCTGTGCGAGTGAATTATGTCGGCCTCCCAAGGTCGCTTGTCTGAAGAGGTCCCATAATTAGGGCTGTCACTCTCCAACAATCACCTGGGGCGTGAGAGAGTACCCCGCCCAACCAGCCACACCTGCCCCCCTTGACAAGTAGACACAGTCATCTATCATTCCACTTCCCATCTCTGAACTGATATTGAGCTGCTTTCATCTGAAATGATGTACAGTACTAACAGAAACGAAACAGGCACAAATAACACCAATATTTTCCCACTGAGATTATAACAAATTCAAATAGTTATGCCATTCCATGCCAACCGAGGGACTTTCGTCCTGTTAGGATTTTCAGGGGGAATGGTTTGTCAGGCTACAATCCTATTGAAATGTGCTATGTGTCCCTGTCTCCGTGATAAAACCACTGCATCGCCAGGGGCACTGTGGTGCTTCCAAGCTGAGTGAAATAAAATGGTTGACTATGCCAGAGATATATCATGCAGCCGGCGAAGCCGACAGCACACGGCAGCTCTTTAAAGTGTACCGGCTCTGTCCTGCACCATAGCGTCATTACTTTAGCACCAGGGTTTTCTGCTCCTCCTTTGCCCCCCTGTGAAGTTGTTGTGGTGGGTGGGTGGTGTCCAGTGCGGCGTGTTCGTTCGTTACAGCTGGAGCTGTGCTGACTGAGATGGATGCTGAAGCGTGGGCCCCTCTGGCCCCTCAGTGGGAGAGCGTGGGAGAGGAGCGTGGCGCTAACTGCCCCTCTTACTGATGACTGAGCGGCTGTAGTAACAGCTGGAGCCTTACACGGCCGCCGCTGTGTGGAGCTGGCCCGGGCCCCGGCCGCAGCATGTGACCGGGCCTTCCTGCCACCGTGGGAGGTATTAGTGATATGAACAGCAGGGTCCATGTCCAGGATTACACAACGGCATCTCCTCTGTCGGCGAAAGCGGCTCTGTAAAGATGATTGTTGGAGACGGCCCGGTGGAAGTGCATCATCATCCTCATCTTCTTCACCCTCATCATTGTTGCCGTTCGCCTGTCTGATGCGTAACCCGAGCATGTGATCTTTCTGTTCTTGTTCCCTGCTGCAAATAAGAGCAAATATGTATTCAGGGATTTTCCTACGTACGGGAGCGTATTTAGTTACTGTGCGTATATGCAAACTCGGACTTGTAATTCCTCTCCGCACTCAAAACTAAGCTACCAGATACACGTTTGGGTGTGTAAAACATGTGTACATGAGCGGACATTTTTGTGTTATGCTCTTTCTGCTCCAGAGCACATAGCATGTAGATGAGATTTTAGTGCACATGTTGTGCCAGCTGTCATTGTGTTAGCTTAGCCGTTTAGCTGTGCGTCTTGTGGATCCCACTAGCTGACCGGCACCAGACCTTGGGAGAGACAGTGCTTGTGTGTTTGCATGTGTGTACATGTGTAAGCGTGTACAGTGGTGGAGATCCACATCACCACGGGGAACTGGCCGAAACCATATTTGATTCATTTGGAGTTGATCTGGTGATGTCCAGTCAGAGGGCTACACTGATTGCGTGTTGGAACTGGTTGGGATAAATCTCAGATGGATTTCCCCCAGGGGAATTTCACCATTGTTCACCTACTTAATGTATTCATTACTAATGTTAGAAATAATACATGTGTTTAATAAACAATACAATTATACAGCATCTTCTTAAAACCATCTACACTGCTCAAACAAATTAAGGGAACACTCGTGTATTGATGAATGAAATATATCAAAGACCAAAATCTATATTATTCATTGTAATTAGTTGTTAGTGTGATTAATTGAGAACAAAATGACATAACAACATGTCAATGGAAACCAAATCACCAACCGATTTAGGGCTGGATTTAAACTCACACTGAAATTAGAAAACCACAGGCTCTTCCAACTAGCATGAATTTCATCACGGCAACTAATAATTTTACTCAAGAGTGTTTGGTGCCTAGATGCAGTCCCCACCAGGTCTGGGCATGCTGTTGCATGGTGTCCTAGGCCCAGACCTGGATCAGTGCATTAGAGAGCAAGGCTGTGGTGCTTGGCAGCATCACATGCACAATAGTGGTTCACAACTGGATTCAGGTCTGGGGACTGAAGGGCCAGTCAATGGTATCAATGTCTTTGTCATCCAGGAACTGCCTACACACTCTGGCCACATGAGGCTGGGCATTGTCCTGCACCAGGAGGAACCCAGGGCCCACTGCACCAGGAGGAACCCAGGGCCCACTGCACCAGGAGGAACCCAGGGCCCACTGCACCAGGGTTTGGGGTTGTCTTGCTCTTGCCTTTCCAGTGCATCTGTTGTAAATTTAATTTGCACCAAAGCAGGTGACATTATTCACAATTCACCATGTTTCCTAACTGGACAGATTGATATCCCTAAAGTTCAATTGACTTGGTAATGATTATGTGTACTATTGCTAGTAAATTCAGTTTTGTAATGTAGCATTGTGGCAGAACATAAGGGAATGATGTGTCTTACTCTTGAGAGCTGGCATTTTAAAATCTATGTTGACACAAACAAAGACATGTAAAGCCAGTATCACATGTGCTTGCATGTTTCTATATGGAGAATGTGCATGGCACACCAGTCAGCACAAACATCTTTTTATCCAAAGCATGGGAGCTCAAATCCAGTAAGGTCAATCTAGATTAGGCTAAACTTTCCACATGTTCACTCCATTTGGATTTTGGGTAATTCAGGAAAATCTAAATGCATTTCCACATGAATCTGATTGATTCAGTAGCATAGCATAAATGGTTAACCTATGATACTGCGTTGATGTTTTTTTTTATAATATGCTACTGCTCTGATGGTTGCTGTTATACTATGCTACTGCTCTGATGGTTTGTGTTATACTATGCTACTTCTCTGATGGTTTGTTGTTATACTATGCTACTGCTCTGAAGGTTGTTGTAATACTATGCTACAGCATTGATGGTTGTAGTTATACTATGTTTTTAAGCTATTTAGTTCAGTTCTGTGACAGCACTTTGGTAAATGATTGCTGTTGATAGACTTGAATTGCATGTTCGTATATACAAAGTGTGCTTTCCGTCTCAAACACCAGTGTAGTCCAGTGGTTAGCTCATCTGTTTTTTGGATTACAGCGATAAATCTGAGTCTCTAACACACCTGGATTAACAGTACTGTCCCGCTCTTCATTCCAGAACTGTTAAAGCTCCTGTGCTCAGCCTTCTTTAGGTCTATCCATATATTGTCTGTAGGATTGATGTCCAGGCTCTGGCTGACCCATTAAAGGACATTGATTGCAAGCCATTCCTAGGTTGACGCTTCAGATCATTGTAGTGTCAGAAGGTTAAATTCTTTAAGTTCAGTTTTCTTGCAGAAGGTTTGAGCAGGTTTTCATTGGCCAATCTATCCTTTCCCCTGATCCCACTGAAAAGATGCAGTGTCATAGCAAGATGCTTCCACCACCATGCTTCACATTAGGTACTCTTTACTCTGGTGATGAGGTATTGTCAGGATATCGTCTAGATCTGGGTTGGGAGGGGGGTCAGCAGAGTTGCAACTGGAATTGTCAGGTATCATGCTGTGGTGATGTGGTCTGATGTTCTTGTGGTGTGGTCTAGTGATGTTGTATGGTGGTCTTGTGGTGTGGTCTAGTGATGTTGAATGGTGGTCTTGTGGTGTGGTCTAGTGATGTTGAATGGTGGTCTAGTGGTGTGGTCTAGTGATGTTGAATGGTGGTCTAGTGGTGTGGTCTAGTGATGTTGTATGGTGGTCTTGTGGTGTGGTCT
>JACXGK010004983.1:0-35331 GCA_016801125.1 Novumbra hubbsi | reverse complement strand
ATAATCAAAATGCACAGTTACCTAATCAAAATGCACAGTTACCTAATCAAAATGCACAGTTACCTAACTATAAGTGTGCACTTACCTAATCAAAATGCACAGTTACCTAATCAAAATGCACAGTTACCTAATCAAAATGCACAGTTGCCTAACTATAAGTGTGCACTTACCTAATCAAAATGCACAGTTACCTAATCAAAATGCACAGTTTCCTAATCAAAATGCACAGTTACCTAATCATAATGCACAGTTAACTAATTATAATGCACAGTTACCTAATCATAAGTGTGCACTTACCTAAACATAATGCACACTTACCTAATCATAATGCACAGTTAACTAATTATAATGCAGAGGGACCTAATTATAAGTGCGCACGTACCTAATTATAAAACACAGTTACCTAATTATAATGCATAGTTGTCTAATTATAATTGTGCAGTTACCTAATTATAATGCACAGTTACCTAATTATAATTATGCAGTTACCTAATTATAATGCACAGTTACCTAAGTATAATGCACAGTTACCTAATTATAATACACAGTTACCTAATTATAATGGTGCAGTTATCTAATTATAATGCACAGTTACATCATTGTAATTGTGCAGTTACCTAATTATAATTGTGCAGTTACCTTATTGTAATGCACAGTTACCAAATTATAATGCACAGTTGTCTCATTTTAGTTGTGCAGTTACCAAATAATAATTGTGCAATTACCTAATTATAATGCACAAATAACTAATTATAATTGTTCAGTTTCCTAATTATATTGCACAGTTCCCTAATTATAATTGTCCAGTAACCTAATTATAATGCACAGTTACCTAAATATAAAGCACAGTTACCTAATTATAATTGTGCAGTTACCTAATTATAATGGTGCAGTTATCTAAATATAAAGCACAGTTACCTAATTATAATGGTGCAGTTACCTAATTATAATGGTGCAGTTATCTAAATATAAAGCACAGTTACCTAATTATAATGGTGCAGTTATCTAAATATAAAGCACAGTTACCTAATTATAATGGTGCAGTTATCTAATTATAATGCACAGTTACCTAATTATAATGCACCGTTAACTAATTAGAAAGCACATTTACCTCATTATAATGCAGAGTTTCTTTCTTTCAGCCAGTGTGTACTTTTAAGCAGTTCCTTAACTAGCTCCAAACCTGCCTCTTTTATGTGTCTTCTGCTTAGGCTTTTACAGCCCAACCAAAACATGTCTCTCATTCAATTCACCTGTTCATGCTTTTCAGTTCTTGATTATAAACCATAGGAATCAGAGACACTGACAGGTGGGAGAACCAATGATACATCTGGCATCTGAGGCAGTAGAATGGTACATTTTCCCAACTGACTTACAGCTGGAGAATGCCTGCCAAAATAGGTTAACTGACAAATAAATCAGATATACATAAATCAATGTAAAAACAATACAATCATATCGAAATAACAAATTCTGTACTAAAGAGGATTTGAAACACCCTAATACCGTTTTGAAGCTTTAGAGGGAAGAAAACTACAACAAAAGAGGACACATTTAATTAAGTGCTGAACTGAACTCTCTATCAGACCTTCTAGTCCCTGGCAAGATGTTGCCCATCACTTGATTAAGTAATGTCACAAGGCACCAGATACTGTCTCAGGATGATCTGTCTAAATACTCTGGAATAGTTCAGGTTTGGTGTTCATTGTCTTGGTAAAATCTAAGTGTAAGACGTTTTTCATTTTCCCTCATGCTTCTGCTCCAAGGATGACCCGTACAATCCCCCTGAAGCAACGCTTAACCAACGCTGCTGAGCTTGTCATCGCTTGGGATGGAGAGACAGCCATTCCACAAAGCATGTCAGCTGAGCTAATCTAATGATTTTTGCTTTCCATTGGTTTTGTGTCCAACCTGTAAATAAAGTGACATGTGTACGGGCAATAGTGAAAGTATGGCAAGTATGTTATATTGTTTTAGAACAATGGAGAGAAGGCTACAGGAAGGCTGTGTTGGTAAATGGTGTCTAACCTTGTTCATTTACATTTCACTTTTGCCAGAGCAGTCATCACATTATTAGCAATATACTGAACACCATGGGAGACACAGCGAGAGAAAAAGAGAGGGAGACAGTGAGAGAAAGGGAGAGGGAGACAGTGTGGGAGAGAGAGAGAGAGAGGGTCAGAGAGAGAGAGGGAGAAAGTATGAGAGAGAGAGAGAGAGAGAGGGAGACAGTATGAGAGAGAGAGAGAGGGGGAGACAGTGTGTGTGTGAGAGAGAGAGAGAGAGAGAGAGTATGAGAGAGAGTGAGACAGTGTGTGAGAGAGAGAGTAGCACTCTCTTGTTGGAGACAGTGTGAGAGAGAGAGAGAGAGAGAGAGAGAGAGAGAGAGAGGGAGACAGTATGATAACGAGAGAGTAGCACTATTTCTCTAATTGATTTTAAAGACCTATTAGACCAAATCATGGTTATGATGTTCAATGTGTTTTTTTCATAAACTGTTATAAAAAGGCTCGGGATTTGGCTTGAAGATTAACACTGAAGATTAACACTGCTCATCAAAGATAATCTGTCAGCGGCAGATGTGTGTCAGCAGGCCAGAGGAGAACGGGAGGACGGAGAGATGGAGAGGCAGCTATGCCAACTTTCCCTGAGTCCATCACCGTTGCCAGACATAAATGTGGCTGAGCCTTGACCACCATTACCCCCCTCTACCACCCACCCACCCTAACCCGCTAACACAGCCACCGTTCTGACTGGAAGACGGGAGGGGCATCAACGACATGCTCAACATCCCCCCTAACCATCTCTTAAATACAGAAGACGGAAAATGGCGTCCAAGAGGAGATGTCCAGACATGTCATTAACTGTCATGGTTTCTTTATGTGGCCACCGCAGTTTCCCGGTTGAAGGAGCAGGTGGTGCCAAGTGGAAAATACATTAGAGAAGAGGGAGACATCCATACAATAGCATTTGATATTATTGGCATGTTTGACTTCAAATGTTTAATTGTCATTCAACCAGGGCAATCAGGGCATTGATCACATTGGTACCGTCCCCTCTGCCTTGTTGTTGGGCGGCAATGGGCATAAACAGATCTTCTAGCCTGATGGACAATAGCGCACCAACCAATATAACGCCGCAAAGAAATTTGAGTTTCCATAGCGGATTTTTGTTTTTACCAACCTATGGACGTCTAAATATAGCCTGACATTACGTCTTGCAGACTACATTGCCCGTAGGTAAGGTAACAATGCAGGCATCCATTCCTTCTACTATTCCATATTATCTTCTCATCCCAGCAGGTGGCCAAGCATTCAATCTAACGGCATTGGACTGAATGGGTCGAGTATATATTATGTCCATCCCCGTGATTACATTGATTGTATCTTTGGGGTATTCATAGCCATGGCCATTAACTATAGTAAAATGGAAGATGTGCTGATATTCATTTTATTTTCATGTCCTCTATAAATGGCGTGCCGCGCTCTATCAGAATGTCCGTTTGGTGTCCAGATTGGTTGATGAATAATGCAACAAGGACCCCGACCGTAATCCTGCCTTTGTGTCGCCTGGGCTTCATCATTGCCATAGTGACGGCAGCCGCCTCGAGGGAGCGAGTTTAGTGCATCGGCTTGTCACTATTAGCCCATAACACCGCTACAGAGTGAGTCATGGCTGGAAGCAAAATTGTACCATCCTGCTCTCCATAAAAAAGGATTGCACAAAGTATTTTCGTAATTAACCATTGTTCAATAACATACTAATCACAATGTAATCGAATACACCATATTAGATTAAACGAAAATGTTCGTTTGCGTCCTGGTAAAGGCTAGTGTATAGGCTAGTGTATAGGCTAGTGCGGTGCCCATACCACTTGAGAAGGAGATCATAACCATTATGCTCTAGACTACACCGAACCGAACCTAAACCGAACCAAACCCTGTTCTGTTTTTTCACTGGTATTACGGTGGTCATCACACAAATCTTGAAAACAACGATGCTTTCTTGCAAATACAAATAACGATTTCTTACCATGTACAAAGAGTGGAATCAAGTGTAGAACTACAATGCTTGACAGCATCAGTAGCCTCCAGCATCCCGTGCAAAACCTCGCCTCCTTTCCGTTCATGTTTGCCTGTGAAAATGCCAAGCAAATCTAAATTCCCAATTGAAAATGTAATGTTCAAAATAGAAATATCCGAATTGTAAATATTTGGATTTGATTTGTGCCCCCTATCCACGTTAGACTCCCTCCTCCCTGCGATTCTCCATATTAATTTCGTCTTGAGTGCCGTGCTCGTATTCACTTCACGCACTTCTTCAACAGTTCAATCGTTCAAGGTCCCGTCGCCACCGAATATCGGCCAGACGGAGACCTCGCACAGCCACTGACGGATGTTCCGTACTGGAGCGTAGTTGAGCGCAAGCAGACGCTGCGGCTCCGTTCGTTTTTTATTAGTGCAATGGCACTTCACCATAGGACGGCTGTAGAACGCTACGCGGAATGTGATGCGATCGCCACCGTTCTCATCATCTGGGAAAGGAAAAGGATTGTTACGGCCGACCTCCTCTCGTCTCTCCTACTCCTCCCCCTACTCTCCAAAAGCTTTCTTTTCTTTCAGTAATTTGCGATTAGACTGAGACTATTGGGTTTTGCAAGTGTACACACACTCAACTCTGCGCTCCAGATGCATTTTAAAACAATTTATCAAGTGAGACGGTTGTGTTAATAAAAAAAACTCAGTGTGTGTGTGTGTTTGCGCGGTTTTGCATGCGTTTGTGCGTGTGCAAATTTCACGTACATTTCCCATAAGAGATTGATGGCTTCATCTCAATGTTTGAATGAATCATTTAAGAGATTTAAGTAGCCAACTGGCAATACATGTAGATCTAATGTAGTGCTTTATGCTGTAGAAAAAACATATTTTTCGAAAATAATGTTTTAATGAAATGAAGAAACAAACAATGGAAGAGGGAACGGTGGGGGCTTGAGACTCCTCGCTGCAGTGATGAATGCGCGAGGGCGTGGGTAGCCTATACCAAGGATGGGGGTCGCATGCATTCTTCCACACAAGACCATTGAGGAAGAGAGGAAGACGCCTCGGCAACAGGCTGTGATTGTGTGTGTTCTTGTGCGTGTGCACGTGTGTGTGCGTATGAAAGCAAGACAATCTCTGAAATCCAAAACGGGTCAATTAAATGTAGGTCAAGTAGAAATGCAGTGTGTTATGAATGAATAATTCACTGGCCGATTTCAAATGAGACAATTACAAAATGTTACCCACCTACATGCAGGTTGTGCATAAATTAGGGATGCAACTCACACGCACACTTCACCAGAGAATCTGACCTGAAGATGATGGCTTTTTGTCCAGAGCTTTATGTTTGCATGTGCCTTAAGTACTTAAGCATGTCTGCAGCCCCTAAGTAAGACAGTGCCTTCAGCTTTGACAAAAGACTGGTGGACATCATCCCCTCTATATTTGAGATCAGTCCCTGTGCTTTTAGAATGCAGTTTACAGAGACTGGGTGAGGGTAGGTTGAACTTGAATGTTTCTTGGTAGAAATGTCTGTTGTGCCGGGTGTAGATGTAATTAGCACCGAAGAACATTTCGTGTATGTGTAAAAATACGTGGCAATAAATCTAATTCTGATTATTTGGCATTGAGTTTGAGCTACTCTGTTTTCACAACATCCCCCTGCACTACAACCCTCTTGGATGTCTGTCCAAGTCCTTAGAACAGGGTTGTTTAACCCATTCAGCCCTGGACGTGCATTGGTTCTTCAACAAGAAGTAAATGACACACAATGACATGTGTGTTGTTTTTAATCCAGTCTCTTTCAAAGTATATGGCTCCTACACATCCAAAACGACTGGTTAGAGAGGATTCCCCCTATGCCCATCCCCCTAAACCACTTCACCCCAGATATGTCTTTGAGCATCATGTACCCATTTCTGGATTAGTGCCTCATACTACAGCGATCACGTCAAGCCAAGGCTGTGGATATGATCGTCTTCCCAATCGGTTTAATTGTGAACATAGGCCGTCAACAAGGTTGGGAAGAAACAAAAATCCAGTCCCCAAAAATAAGATTAGCCCGGCATCTCGCTCTAGGACAGCGGTTCTCAACTTTTTTTGGGCCAGCGCCCCCCTAGCCATGATCCAGGTCTCTTACCGCCCCCCATCAAATAAGATGTAGGATAATTGAACTGAATATTAATGCTTATGATTGTTATGATTCTTATTTTCAATATTATTATTATTATTGTTATGATTGTAAAAATGCACATCATTGAATGACAAACAACAGATATATTAACTTCCCAGGGCACACAAAAGCCCATGTGAATAGAAAAATTATATTTACAGGTGTTTAAAACAATGTGATTGTTACAAAATTTTACATTCAACTTAGAATAGGTAACAGCAGCCAATCAGACCGGCTTGAAATGTTACATTCAAACCTTTAATTAGGTATCACAAACTGCAGCCAACCAGCAACAGCTAGAAAGGTTAACATTCAAATATTATTGAAACCACAGCCAATCAGAAAAGCCCGAAATGAGGGTTCTGTAGCGTCTTTTGTCACCATCTGAAAAAACCTGTTCACACAACAAACACATAGTAAATTGTGCATAGGCGGGAGAAGTTACGAAGCCATAACTAAAGTATTCTACTGCATACTTTTGCCATTCCTCTGATATGTTGCTTGTTTGCGTTGCAAAAAGTAAAAAAAAAAACATGCCACATTATGCAGTGTAACTTATTTGACATTATGCAGTACTGCCCCCGTTGAGAAACACTGCTCTAGGTGAACTATTCGAATCTGGCCACAGTGACACATTCATGAATGTTGAATACACACACACACACACTTTTGTTTTTTGAATAATTGTGAGGACCAGAAAATCTATTAAATGTTTTCCATCACCATAACCCTTACCCTAACCTCAACCTTAACCTATCATTAACCTAAATCTCCTAACCTTTAGCATAACCCAAACACCTAACCCTAAACCTTACCCCTAAAGCCTAAATCTAATCTAATCTCTAATTGTCCAGTTCACCTAAAACCTAACCGCTAATCTAGAAAATAACCTTTTTACTTATGGTATGAAAATGCTGTGGGGAATAAATTGCCATACTTTTTACTTTGTGGGACGTCTGGTCCCCACATGTATAGTAAATCCAGGATTACACACACAAAATGCCCTGTGCTGAGACAATATTACTAAGGGGGATTTTGATATTGGAGACTGGTTATTGCATCAACGCCTATGTTGCTTTTTTACCTGTGCAAGGTGTATTATACTCATTATACTCATGTATGAGTGAGAAAGTGTGGCCCTTGAGCCAACGTTCACTTCCTCGTTCAATGGCTGATTTAGTGACCCAGTGCTTTTACTCAAAACACTACCTTCCACCCGCCAGATGGACTGTCAATATAATGTACAATTCTCTTGCCAATAATGTCAATCTGCTGTACATTTTTATAACTTCAAAATGAATTTCAAAATCATTGTTATATGGTAAACCAAAATGAATATCAAATAAATGCAGAAGTACCTGCCTCTGCCAAACAGACAGACAGACACAGATATATTTTGGGAGAGGAAGCACATGCAGTCAGATATTTTATGACTGTGATGGGGAGATTCACTTACAGTTCAGTGATCGTGGTGGGAGAGAGGGCTGAAAGATGGACATAAAAATGGGTCTTAAATTAACGGGAAAACCTGAAATTCTACAGCTCATTACAGACTTCAAAAAGGGTTTCAGAAGGGCTCTTTGGCTGTCCCCATAGGAGAACCCTAAAAAAGAGTAACCAAAAATGTAACCAAAAATGTAACCAAAAATGATTAATCTACTGGATTAGATGAAGAACCGTTTTAGAGTAATGGTAGTGAGTCACGTTAAAACAATCAATAATACTATTCAGACATCCCCAAATGACAACATTAATTAACATTTGCACAAAAGCTAGGTCCTTCTAGAACACTTTTTAACATTCGCCCATAGGCTTGGTCATTCTAGAATCTTATTTGACATTTGCACACAGTCTAGGTAATTTTAGAACATTATTTAACATTTGCTCATAGGCTAGGTCATTGAAGAAAATTTTATATTGCGCAAGTAATGAGCTGTGTCAAGTAACAAATGAACAACACAAAATGGACTATGTCAAGCTAAAACTCCCTGAATTACGTTTTTGGAATTGTTTTTCTTGTATTGAATAAAATGTATGGTTCTCTGAAGACTGATATGACATTCAAGCTATACAGTTTTTCCATGATCTGAAGATCTTCTTAAATTCAAGAGGTGAAGTTTTCTTTTAAACTCCACACCTTACTATACATCTTCACAGGGTGGCATTACCAAAGATGGTGTTGAAACAATGCAAGAGCAGCAGGCAAAAAAGAGTAAAATGTCTTCAATCTCCGTAAGGTGTATCAGTAAGTTCTCAGAAGTTATGTGCACAGGGAGGAGTCAGTCTGGGTGTGTAGGCAGATTGTTCTCACAAGGTGAGTAAACGAGGCCAGGACCGTACTGCTTTAAGTGGAGGTGAGGTCAGTGTTCGAGCAGTAGGGTTTTAAACATCCTGCCACATTGAAGATAATCATCTGAACTGTGGTCAATCGGTTATTGGCCCTTTCTGTCTGGTTCTGTCTGGTGGTGTCAAGTTTGTAATATGCTGGTTAGGCATAGTAAACTATTGAATAGACTTTTCTTACAGATGGTCTGAAAAGGCATTGCTTCACATCGGAAGGGTAGGATCAAAAGTATGCAGCATGTTTTTATTTTCTTCATTACAATTGTTTTTAAGTCATTTTGGGAGTCGAGAAGTTGTATATTCGTGTTATTTAAGCAATAAGGCATGAGGTGGAATATGATGCATGCTGAATATGATGCATCATTTTTAAAAAGGAAAAAAGGAGTCTGGAATATGGGGGAGATGGGGAACTTAAGTTAGAAAATAAATAATGTGAAATGTCATAATCCACCACGAATCACCAAACAAGACAAACGTATGCAATCCTTCCATGCATTTCAAATGTACCCCAAAACACATTGTGGAGTTTCTGGATACAAACAATTATAGCACAAACCCCAGAGATTCAAATGTACCCCATAACACATTGTGGAGTGTCTGGATAAAAACACTTATAGCACAAACCCCAGAGATTCCATTGACCTGGTGTTACGAATTGGGTTCCAAAGCAATTAGACCAGTAAACTGTATTTGATGTCATGCCTGTGGTATATGGCCCTATGAATGGCAGCTTTCAGCCAATTGGCATTGAGGACCTGAACCATTCGGTTAATAATAAACAATAAATAGTGACTTTGGGTGTAATCCATAGGTATGCTATAATTACCAGGGCTTGTTTTTGTACCTAATAGATCATTTATATCCACAGTGGGGATAGAAGCAGAGTGGGACTTTCTTCCCCTTATTTCTGCACACAGGGTTTTCATTTTTGTCTGAATATATTATACATTAAAATGGGTAGTTTGTTTTGAAACAGTGTTTGTGCAGTCAAATTCAACCAGTCAAATATATTTTATGAAGCCCTTTTACAGCAGAAGTCACAAAAAAAGTCACAAAGTACATATTAAAGATACCCAACTGAAAACCCCAAAAGATCAAGTGACAACATTGATGCACAGTGGCTAAGAAAAACTGTCTAGTAGAGTAGAGTGGGCTGGATCAACCGTTTTTTTATGAGGTTACAGATTTTTTTCTGTGGCATTTTCTGTTGGTGCAAAAACATTACATAAATACCACAATGCACCTATTGCTTGATCATGAGACACCTTTTGGCCCAGTCCTGACATTTGGGGAAAAAGGCTACTTACACAACAGCTCAATAGGGTTGAGATCCGGTGACTGTGCTAGCCACTCCATTATAGACACCAAACCAGCTGCCTGCGTTCTCACATAGTTCTCCAACCAAGCATTGTCCACAAGGTTTGGCAAGGTTATAGCAAAATGGAGAGATAGGCTTCCTTCTTCAAGAGGTTAGCATCATCTCACACAACAGAAGGTTCAAACCTTGAATAGAGTGTTTAGCGTTATCTCACACAACACAAGGTTAAAACCTTGACTAGAGAGTTTAGCATCATCTCACACAACACAAGGTTAAAACCTTGACTAGAGAGTTTAGCGTTATCTCACACAACACAAGGTTAAAACCTTGACTAGAGAGTTTAGCATCATCTCACACAACACAAGGCTAAAACCTTGACTAGAGAGTTTAGCGTTATCTCACACAACACAAGGTTAAAACCTTGACTAGAGAGTTTAGCATCATCTCACACAACACAAGGTTAAAACCTTGACTGGAGAGTTTAGCATCATCTCACACAACACAAGGTTAAAACCTTGACTAGAGAGTTTAGCGTTATCTCACACAACACAAGGTTAAAACCTTGACTAGAGAGTTTAGCATCATCTCACACAACACAAGGTTAAAACCTTGACTAGAGAGTTTAGCATCATTTCACACAACACAAGGTTAAAACCTTCTAAAGCTTAGTGTTAACTAACTGTTTCAAACCCTGATCTTATATCTATTTTTCTTAATGTCCCAACGTGGGAATTATTGTTTGACCAAGATTCCATAATTGTAGCACACACTTTTGTTCTTTCCTTTTATAGTGAACCTTAAATCACGGATCCTCCAGATGTAAAGAGCACATAACACAAGAAAGCAAGTATGGGGTTAGTTGTTTACTTTTGCTAAGCAAGCAGTTTACAACACAAATATATAACATGGCGTACATATGGCGTACAAATACACAGAAAATACATTTAACACCGGCCAGGTGATTCTAACTTTATTTGTTTTTGTCGCATTTCAGAACTTAGATTGGATCAACTGTCCTACAATTCTAGAGTTCTCCAATTAGAATAGGAAATCAGTGGCAATTTCAATAGTGCAGTATAGAATCTGCTTTTGCTCTATTTTGATATGTTTCAATTACGCACATTTTCTTTCCAGAATCTCAAATAGTGGGTGGAATTCTTCTCTACTCATTAGTCAGTGGGGAGCTCTTCTCTGTTGTGTCCCACACATCTCATCTCTCCTGGGGCTAGTGGCATCGGCCTCAACCCTGTTCGAAAGCAAACTGACCATCATCAGCCAGCACACCTCTGCTGGATGTCTTTCCCTGAGACTCCGCTTCCTCAGCAGGCCCTGAGGTAGACCTGGCACCACTGCCCGAGGCTGGTGGTCCTTTGGCTCCGGTACCCACGTACTTAACGGTTGGTAAATAAGCTCATGTATGACTGTTAGTTGTCCGATATACACTTTGAGCTCAGTAATTGTTCCAAAGTAGGCACTTCTGGTGCCTACGTTGTTTTGTGCTCACACCTCACATTTGGCTTCTAACATGGCATGTACGGAGAACGAAAACCCTGCACATTGACCTCTCCAGCGCTCAAAACCATGCACAATTGTAATGAAAATTCTAACGCTACTAGGAGCCCAGTCTGAGATCTCCACAAGCCTGTGTTATCTCTCGTGTCCCCCCTTCTCAGACACACGTTCTGCTCAGATGCATCTGCTCTCTCCTGCATCCTCATGACATCATCCATTCCTGGGCCAGTATCATTGGGTTTTCCCAGATACTCAACCTCTGTCTAGCAGTATTGTAGCTTTTTCTGGGCTAAGGGAGGACACCTTGTGTCCTCCCTTAGCCAGTTTCTGTAAGACTTTCATGGAGTCAGCATTGCTCTAATGTATGAGAACAAATCAACAGATCATCTAGATACTGGATCAGCGTACCTTACAGCACCAGCTCCTCTATCTTTGCCTTCAGTACGTGATGAAAGATGTGTGGGGAGTGCTTAACGCCTTGAGGCAATCGTGTATATCTGTTCTGAGTACATCTGAAAGTGTCGGCACTCCTCCGCTAATGGAACATTAAACATTAGCATGCGTATACTTCATTGGACGAAAAAACTCTGTATTCATCCAAACTCTAGTTTGTTACCTTTTTAGAGACCTACCTAGTGTCCTGCTGCCAGGCCAGGTGAATAAAATCACTGAAACTAATTATTTAAAGCAAGAACATTGCACACCTTTTAACGTGGCCACGTGTTTGTGCCTCAAGTCCAGAAGGTTCCTGGGAGCCGTTACCCGGGTGTCTCTTGTCCAGTCTCAGCCGTGCCTAAGTCGTGGGCCATTTTCAAATTTTCTCTTCAAAAAGATAAACGATGTAAACACTGCTTTTGATGGTACTTTCATTATGACCTGATTATTCCCAATACTAGAGTTACACATTGTATGTTGATGATTATAAAGTGTGTAATTAGCATTGTGATACATCCTTAAAGTGTGAGCGTCCGACATACTAACTTGCTTTACATTATACAACACAATGGCTTGGCGTCATGATTTGAATGATACATTTTTGGAAATGATTAGACATGGTGAAATTGAAACATAGATGTTTGACAAACCTACTGGTGTAAAATGGATTTGAGAGACAGCAGTTGCTGTATATTAGGATATTCTTACTCCCTGGATTGGAATATTTTCTGGTGAAACAAACAGTGTTGGCGGAAATAAACTCACTGTTTCTATTTACATAGTTAGGAATCTGATACCTTTGGCTAAAAATGTACTTCAGAGTTCTTTGGATCCAAAAGTTTTGCGAAAGCCCAGAACGTTCTATCTGACACACATACAAGGTACTTCATGTCTGCAGTCATGGACACCCTCAGAGAACCTGCTATTTGTCATTTTTATTAATGCTCATAATAACCTTTGCATTGTTTGATTTCCATTTGGCTCACATAGCAGACACTAGTGCCTTACAAGAGCAATCAGGGTCAACAGTCCTTTTAAAGAACAACAGATGTTTCCCATTTCAGGTTCAAGTACTTGGTCGAATGAGCATCCTGTCCAGAAGCTCCAATCCACTTATTCAACTGTACATTTGATTTGTGGGTACAAATACTGTCTTTCAAATGTGTGTGCGTGAGGGTACCATCAGGTGGTGATGTGCCATGACTTCTCTACCAAGGGAAGTAGAATAACCCCTGGTTATCTGTGGTTCATTTTCTCTTGCAATTTCATGGATTAGTATTCAGAGAAGCATGGATGGTACCAAGGTGTTTTTTTACAAATAGATGAATGGATAGACAGATTAGACATGCAAGTGTTAGAAAATGCACAGGCACATATTTTATTGTAGAGATCCATGTTGCAACTGTATTTTGTTACCAAGTCATCAACCATTTAGACCCCTTGGTAATTCTCCTCCTCTCTTTCTCTCCTCCTCACCTCTCCCTGCAAGTCTGTTACTCCTGGTGTCGTGTTGGGTTGTGGAGACGCTGATCTGTTGCTAACCAGAGCATAACTAAACTGTTTGTTTAAAGAACGTCCAATCCCCAAATCGCAAACATAGAATGTTCCACAGGCTGTCAATCATCAAAATCAAACAAGGCCCCTCCCCCACACACCACCCTCATCTGCCTCAGCCCCTCCTCTGTCTCACTCTCTGTCCGACTCTCTGTCTCACCCTGCGCCAACGCTTTCCTGCTCATCCCTCTGACTCTTGTAATTTCTCTTATCCTTTGTTGCTCTCAGAGCATTTGTGTCACTATATACCCATCTAACCAGCCACACACTAAAAGAGCATTTGTGTCACTACAACCCATCTAACCAGCCACACACTAAAAGAGCATTTGTGTCACTATATACCCAGCTAACCAGCCACACACTAAAAGAGCATTTGTGTCACTATATAGCCAGCTAACCAGCCACACACTAAACGAGCATTTGTGTCACTACTTACCCAGCTAACCAGCCACACACTAAAAGAGCATTTGTGTCACAATATACCCAGCTAACCAGCCACACACCAAAAGAGCATTTGTGTCACTACAACCCAGCTAACCAGCCACACACTAAAAGAGCATTTGTGTCACTATATACCCATCTAACCAGCCACACACTAAAAGAGCATTTGTGTCACTATATACCCAGCTAACCAGCAACACACTAAAAGAGCATTTGTGTCACAATATACCCAGCTAACCAGCAACACACTAAAAGAGCATTTGTGTCACTACATGCACAACTAACCAACCACACACTAAAAGGCTCCAAAGCTTTACGGGGGGATTCTGCAATACGGTCCTCATGCACATAGATATACAAGAAAGCCCACATGCACAGACAAACACGCGTATACACACATCTCTTTCATTCCAAAATGTAAATTGTTAAACCAGATCATACAAAATAGCACACTTCTTCTACGATTACCATGCCAACATTTCCAGGACCAGTTTTCCAGTTGTCCTCAAATACATCAGTTTAAAAATAAAACACTGGCACGTGTCAATATTTGATGACTTCTCATGGAGTATTGGGACAGTAAAGTTAAACTTTCAGTTTTTGCTGTGACAGTCTGAACCTTTCCGTCACATTCCTCTTTTAATCATATTTACATATGCATTGAGTGTGATCAGTTTAGAAACAGTGACCATTAAACCAATGAGACTACGGAGGTTAAGCCAAAACAGCATTTATAACTCTACAGAGTTACTCCACAAAAACACGGACTGTGTGACCATCTCTCATGTAAAGACAAGGTAAATGATTCAACAGGAAATTTCATCAGTGTCTGGCATCATATAACCCTAACCATACCACACACATGGCTGGCATCATATAACCCTATCACACAAGTGGCTAGGATTATATAACCCTAACCCTACCACACAAGTGGCTAGGATTATATAACCCTAACCCTACCACACAAGTGGCTAGGATTATATAACTCTAATCCTACCACACATGTGGCTGGGAGTATATAACCCTAACCCTACCACACAAGTGTCTGGCATCATATAACCCTAACCCTATTACACAAGTGTCTGGCATCATATAACCCTAACCCTACCACACAAGTGGCTGGCATCATATAATCATAATGCTACTATACAAGTGGCTGGCATCATATAATCATAATGCTACTACACAAGTGGCTGGCATCATTATTGTGCCAGTGCCATGCCGATGTTTAAGGGTCTGTAAGAGAGGACTAAAAAAGGTAAGTGACACACACACACACAAGTGAATGTTTTGTCCAATTACTTTGAGGCTACCATCAAGCTGGATTTGTTACTTGTTGTAGATTCAGAGTACAATCCAAGCCACTGTCTGTGGCCTACTGCTGAGCCAATGGGTTTTTCTTCAGCCGTAATTTGGTGATGGACAGTGACACAAAGTGTATGTAGGTAATGAGGTGGGTGAAGCGAAACCAAATGTGTTTATTCACTGCCCACAATGCAATAAGCTGTGGGAATGCAGGTAATAATGTCTAAAGTGTGTGTGTGTGTGCCTGAACATTTGATAGATTGTTAGAGACGGAGAGACAGAGATGGACAAATGGATGGATACATCAATGAATAGACAGATTAGACAGACAGACAGACTGCACGTTAGGGAGTCCAAAACCTCTTGCCAATAGTACTTTCATGGTATATGATAATTACTCACATTCTCTGGCTCAGTAATAACTTTCACTCACTCACAGCCAATCAGAACAACAGTCAATTTATTCTGATTCATGGCAAATATCCCCACAAGGATAGTAAACAAAAAGAACATGTAAACTTGTAGGGGACATTTTGCCAACAACCTGTAAACAAC
Organism: Novumbra hubbsi; assembly: GCA_016801125.1. Lineage (NCBI taxonomy): Eukaryota > Metazoa > Chordata > Actinopteri > Esociformes > Umbridae > Novumbra > Novumbra hubbsi. The sequence continues at coordinate 19,658 of JACXGK010004983.1, read as the reverse complement.
AGGTTTGTAAACAACCTAATCCCAATTTAGGGATTAGGTTGTTTACATTTGAGTTAATTAGGATACGCTGCAATTTCAGAGCAACCACACTTCAGAAGTTGACAACACAGCTGTACAGCAGTGGGCAAAAGTTAAAAAAATGATACAAGTATTTGTTTACAGAAAGTTTGTGCTGTAGTGTTTTAGATCTTTTTGTCAGATTTTGCTATGGTATGCTGAAGTATAATTACAAGCATTTCATAAGTGTCAACGCCTATTATTGACAATTACAATAAGTACATGCAAAGAGTCAATATTTGCAGTGTTGACCCTTCGTCTTTAAGACCTTTGCAATTTGCCCTGGCATGCTGTCAATTCTGGGCCACATCCTGAATGATCGCAGCCGATTCTTGCATAATCAATGCCTGGAGTTTGTCAGAATTTGTGGGTTTTGTTTGTACACACGCCTCTTGAAGATTGACCACAAGTTCTCCTCGGGATTAAGGTCTGGGGGTTTCCTGGCCATAAACCAAAAATATAAATGTTTTGTTTCCTAAGTTATGTCTTTTGCCTTATGGCAAGGTGCTTCATCATGCTGGAAAAGACATCACCAAACTATTCTTGGATGGTTGGGAGAAGTTGCTCTCTGATAATATTTTGGTACTATTCTTTATTCATGACTGTGTTCTTAGCCCAAATTGTGAGCAAGCCCCTTGGCTGAGAAGCAACACCACACATAAATGGTGTCAGGATGCTTTACTGTTGGCATGACCCAGGACTGGCGGTAGCGCTCATCTTTTTCTTCTCCAGACAAGTGTTTTTTCCGGATGCCCCAAAAATGCGGAAAGGAGACTTGTCAGAGAAAATGACTTTACCCCAGTCCTCAGCAGTCCAATCCCTGTACCTTTTGCAGAATATCAGTCTGTCGCTGATGTCTTTCCTGAAGAGAAGAGGCTTCTTTGCTGCCCTTCTTGGCACCAGGCCATCCTCCTAAAGTCTTCACCTCACAATGGGTGCAGATGCACTCAGACCTGCCTGCTGCCATTCCTGGGTAAACTCTGCACTGGTGGTGCCCTGATCCCACAGCTGAATCAACTTTAGGAGACGGTCCTGGTGCTCGCTGGACTTTCTTGGGCACCCTGAAGTTTTCTTCACAAGAATGTAACCTCTCTCCTTGAAGTTCTTTAGGATCCGATAAATGGTAGATTTTGGTGCAATCTTACTAGCAGCAATGTCCTTCCCTGTAAAGCCCTTTTTGTGTAAAGCAACAATGACTGCACGTGTTTCCTTGCAGGAAACCATGGTTAACAGAGAAATAATAATGATTTGACTTTTAAAGCTCCCAGTCTGTTATTCTAACTCAATCAGCAAGACAGAGTGATCTCCAGCCTTGTCCTCAACACTCTCATCTGTGTTAACGAGAGGATCACTGACATGATGTCAGCTGGTCTTTTTGTGGCAGGGCTGAAATGCAGTGGACATGTTTGTTTTCATGGCAAAGATGGACTTTTCAATTTTTTGGAATTCATCTGACTTCATCTTCATGACATTCTGGAGTATATGTAGACTTTATGAAAATACATATGTGTCATTCTCCAAAATGTTGGCCATGGTTGTACTACTGAATGGGATTTAAATGGACATACAAGGTGTCATTGGTGAAGTTGAAGGTTAGTTTATCGGAAGAAGAAAAAATGGCAACTGTGCGGTTGGTGTATGGGTTCAGCCTACATTCACCATCACACCTCTGGCAGTGTAAACCACCAGCCTACATCAGCCTCCTTTTACCATCACCCCCTCTGGCAGTGTAAACCACTAGCCTACATCAGCCTCCTTTCACCATCACACCTCTGGCAGTGTAAACCACTAGCCTACATCAGCCTCCTTTCACCATCACACCTCTGGCAGTGTAAACCACTAGCCTACATCAGCCTCCTTTCACCATCACCCCTCTGGCAGTGTAAACCACTAGCCTACATCAGCCTCCTTTCACCATCACCCCTCTGGCAGTGTAAACCACTAGCCTACATCAGCCTCCTTTCACCATCACACCTCTGGCAGTGTAAACCACTAGCCTACATCAGCCTCCTTTCACCATCACCCCTCTGGCAGTGTGAACCACTAGCCTACATCAGCCTCCTTTCACCATCACCCCTCTGGCAGTGTAAACCACTAGCCTACATCAGCCTCCTTTCACCATCACCCCTCTGGCAGTGTGAACCACTGGCCTACTAAAGCCTCCTCCATCTTTAACGAGCTCCTTCTCGCTCAATTACCTTTCTGCACATTCGTATGAGACAGCAACCTGTCAGACTGGAGCAGCACAAGCTTGTCCACATGCACACACACACACGCACACACACAGCACTTGTCTGACGGCAAAAACGAATGTGGGGTGGAGGCTCCAGCACAAGATGGTTGCCGTGCATCCTCTACTGATGCTGGTTGCAATGTATTGGTAGTGGATGCAGTTAACTATAAAGAAGGCAGTGCTTGATGTATTGGGAAAGCCATATTTCAACATAGGGATTATCAACGTTATTGCACTATGACACTTTTCTCCGACAATAACCTGTGTGATGGTTGGCGGAGTCACTATTCGCTCTACGGGGTAAAATAGTCACCATGACAACGTCCTCTGACAAAGGCTAGGACCGGTGTGTTTCAGCTAGATATGGAGCCTACCTGTTAAACACACTCATACAGTGAATCATTGCACACATGCTGGTAAATCAGATCATGTTGCTCACACAAGCAGGTATTATTTAATTAATCAATACACATGAACAATGCAGTGCTATGTATTTACAATAGCACATTGCAACCATGCCAAACAATGTTTTGCGTATGCAATACCACATAGGGATGTTTGGGAGGACACAATATCCATGATAATGGATTTGTTTGTATTGACAGCCAGTAAATCAACCAAATAAACCAGAACTAGTTGCCTTTTAAACCCCTATTTTCTCCTCTCAAATAAGTAAAGCCTTGCCTGGTCACGCCTACACAGCAGGTGTGCAGCAGTTGTTTTTTTTATTTTGTCAAATTTAGTCTTCCTGACTAAAATACACTGATCTGCCATACCGTTATGACCACTGATTGGTAACGTGAATAACACTGACAATACACACCGATCAGCCATAACATTAGGACCACTGACAGGTGACGTGAATAACACTGACAATACACACCGATCAGCCATAACATTAGGACCACTGACAGGTGACGTGAATAACACTGACAATACACACCAATCAGCCATAACATTAGGACCACTGACAGGTGACGTGAATAACACTGACAATACACACCAATCAGCCATAACATTATGACCACTGACAGGTGACGTGAATAACACTGACAATACACACCGATCAGCCATAACATTATGACCACTGACAGGTGACGTGAATAACACTGATAATCTTCATCATGGCATCTGTCAGTGGGTGGGATTTAGGCAGCAAGTGAACATTTTGTCCAGTAAGTTGAAGCAGGAAAAATGTGAATGCGTCAGGTTCTGAGTGACTTTGACAAGAACCTACCAAAAAGGGTCCAAGGAAGGAAAGGTGGTAAACCGGCGACAGGTTCACGGGCGACCAAGGTTCACTGATGCACGTGGGGAGCGAAGGCTGGCCTGTGGGGTCCGATCCAGCAGACGAGCTGTAGCTCGTGTCCGAACACATAGCACACTGCAGTTTGTTGGGTGTGGGCTCCCCAGCAGACCAGGCAGGGTGCCCATGCTGACCCTGTCCACGGCTGAAAGCCCCGACAATGGGCATGGGAGCATCAGAACTGGACCACGGAGTAATGGAAGAAGGGGGCCTGGTCTAATAAATCACTTTTTTTACATCACGTGGATGTTCGGGTGTAACACCTAAAGAACACATGGCACCAGGATGCACTGCGGGAAGAAGTCAAGCTGGCGGGGGCAGTGTGATGCTGTGGGCGAAGTTCTGCTGGGAAACCTTGGGTCCTGACATTCATGTGGATGCTACTTTGACACGTACCACCTACCTAAGCATTGTTTCAGACCATGTACACCCTTTCATGGAAACATAATTCCCTGATGGCATTTGCCTCCTTCAACCGGATAACGGGCCCTGCCATAAAGCAAAAATGGTTCAGGAATGGTTTAAGGAACACAATGATTTCAAGACGTTGACTTGGCTTCCAAATTCCACAGATCTCAATCCAATCGAGCATCTGTGGGATGTGCTGAACAAACAAGCCTGATCCATGGAGGACCCACCTCGCAACTTACAGGACTTAAATGATCTGCTGCAATGCCTCAGTGGCAGATACCAGATCACACCTTCAGCTGTCTAGTGGAGCCTCAACAGGTCAGGGCTGTTTTGATGGCAAAAGGGAGTCATATTGCCACAGCTAATCAGTGTATATCTACAATTTACTCACATTTGTGCCATTTCAATAATAAATTGAGTCTTGAAATTAAAAACAGTGTGCCTTTAACAATCGCCCCACGTTATGCGCAAGTAAATCTGTCGGTCTTAGAAGCCACTTTGGTGAGCAGTCAACAATTACGGTAACATCAATTATTTTTATTGCAAAAACATGAGCCTGACAAATCTTCTAAGATAAACCAGAAATACAACATCAATTAATGACATTGAAATGTTGACAGTTGATCTCTAAAACCTTTCCCGTACAAGGTTCGATGCACAGGCAAGTAGTGTAGGACTAGCTCTTGCAACGGCTAAATGCCACCGGAGATGAATAGCACGTTTCAAATCAAAATCGTGTCTGTAGTAATGTACCTAATGCCATGGATCTGAGAGCATTTTGGATGTACCTAATGACACGGATCTGAGTGCATTTTGGATATAAATAATAACAAAGGAGCAGATCGCAATTAAAAGCGATCTCTTTCAAAGCTCTAGTTTCCAATGTCAGTCAAGCGTTAGCGACAGAAATAAATTAGTCTTGTTTTAGTCACTGACATTTAACATATTATTTGTTTAGTTTGTGTATCTACTTAAAGTGGGGAGAACAAGTATGTGATACACATATGTGATAAAATGCAAATTAATTATACAATGTGATTTTCTGGATTTTTTATTTAGAATCCGTATCTCACAGTTGAAGTGTACCTATGATAAAAATTACAGACCTCTACATGCTTTGTAAGTAGGAAAACCTGCAAAATCGGCAGTGTATCAAATACTTGTTCTCCCCGCTGTACATTGAAAAAACATTTTCTCCTTTAATTTAAATGTAAAATATGTAATGAAATAAATAAAGTTATTTAAAAAAAATATATAACCTATATACTGTATTGTGAGAGTAGACAGCTTGTACATTTTTTGCGTGACAACCATTAGACCAGATGACGTGTTTCTGCCGGTAAGCTTCTCACTAACATCTCAGGATGCTTTCTGCGATCGAGTATTTCTGGACATGCCGTTTTGGGATATCTTCCTACATAACCATTTTTGATATCAGCGTGTTAGTTTGTGACTATCTGCGTTACATATTGTTTCAACACAAGAACATTTGAATACAGAGAATAGAAAAAACCAAGGCGCTACGAGAGGTGAGGCAGAGTGAACTCTTCCTTCTGGTAACAATGAAATTATGAAAATGTTATGCAGGGGGGAAGTGGGTTATGCTTGAGTTGGGAACTATAAATCTCATCCGTGGTGGCAGAATCAGCACAGCTGTGGGAGGGCAGAGGGAGGCACGGTGTTAATTATGAAACATCAGAACTTATCCAGGGATCTGCTAGCCTCCCTCCCCACTCTGTAGTGGAACTATTAACCCAGTAACTTCCAGGGGAAGAGGAGTTATGTGTATGTGTCAGGGGGTTCCACACGCTCCCTTCTTTCCTTTGTGACTAATAAACAAAAGGACCGTGGCATTTTGACAAGCTTTCTGATTATCTTTCCCTTCACATCTACGGCCATAAAAGTGAGGACCTATTTAATATGAAGTTAATCTAGAGATTGATGCATTGCCAGTACTGGACCTGTACATGTTTACGGTTTCCCTCCTCTGTGGGTGCTCAGCTAGCACAGTGGGAGGTGGGACAAAAATACCCCCCCCCAAAACATAATCACCCCTCATCCCTCTCAATAACATCCTCCTCCCGGTCTATCTCAATTGGCAGAGCACAGACCCCCAACCCCTCACCCGACCAGATTACAGCTCTTGCTGCTTGGGATTAGGGTTTAAATGACACCAGGATGGATAGACACTGTTATTCTTATCATTTTTCCTCATATGCATTAGCAGATGCTGCAGAAGAGCATAAACAGCAAAACAATCAGGAAAAGACAAAGCCCACTCTTCCCTTTAGCACTCATGAGCCGGTCCTAGACCACACATCAGACCATAGCAGACTGAGGTGCCTTTTGTGTTGAAATGCTGTGGAGTGCGAGTGCAAATGTGTGTGTATATATATATATATATATATATATATATATATATATATATATATATATATATATATATATATATATATATATATATATATATATATATATATATATATATATATAAATACAAAAATTATTTATACAAATTAGAATAAATGGCTATATCTCCAGAGCAAATTCTCTATGTGCCATTGCATGCAATAAGAGGACAGTGTACATATTTTCAAGGACATGAGCCCTTTCTCTTCTATTACAGAGATAATGTCCTAATTTGAATAATAAAAGCCCACCAATTTGAAAAAAGTTAAGCATGATATCGCTCATTCTTCAGAACAAATCAGAACATCAGACATCCCTTGATACAAAAAGTTTATTAGACATTGTCCAGGTCAAAGTACCAAGACCTGAATAAAAAAAAAAAAACAAGAATGCTACAAACTTTCAAGAACAAAGAACTCAACCTACACAAAATTTATTCTTAAAATACATTACCAGAAAACAACAAAAGCCATGTAAGTAAGAGGGTTCCCATCATGTTTGTTAACAGCATGGAAAGATGTCAAATCAGGAAGTGTGTGTGAGAGAGGATGTGTGATCTTCTACCTGAGGGAGTGGTAATGCAGCAGTCACGTGGCAGCAAGTCACAGACGGGTACTAGAGGTAGCAGAGGGGTGCACAGAGCAGAGGTAGCCAGCGGAGGACATGAGGACTTCTAAAGAGGTAGCAGACAGACCAGGGAGGTAAAGAAGTAGCAGGGAAGACGACAGTGCTAGCAGAGACGTGAGGCGAGGGGCATTGAAATGGATGACGAGAGGTAGAGGTACGCAGGGTACGTAGCTACATTATCAGCACCTGAACAGCTAGAAGCCCACTCCACCACCGAGGAAGAGCATAAAGTAACTGAAGCTAGACCGCCATATTTAGCTCGCTATAATAATGGATGACGGTCAGTGGGAGATTAGGACTGTGTGACTGAGCGCAGCCCTCAGGGCACTAGATCAGAGTTCATCAAAGTGTGTGTGTGTGTGCTTTGCCTGAATGGTGGGGGCTGGCTGTGTGTGGGCCGGTACGAGTTATGGGCCCGGTAGACACCCTCTTCGATCGGTGGGGTGACCCATGCCATAAGAGGGGCGGGCAGTCAAGCAGACAATCAAACACCCCTGTCTTTGTACACACAACGATCTGTATCTCACACAAATGTTCACACACACGCACAATCACTTCAGAATACAGTGTTTCATTTCAGAAGAGCAAAGTGGAGAGGTAGATTCTCATTGAGACAAGTGTGTGAGGGGAGGGTTGCTAGCCCTCAGTGTCTGTGTGTGCTAGAACCCCATGTGGCCCGATTCAGTTACAGTGTCCAACACACAGGTCCCTGAAATGAAGAACTGGCCTTTAAACCCAACTAGCTCCCCCTGGTGTTGTGTTGGGGTAAGAAGGCAGGGAGGCAGCAGAAATAACAGGAGACTACCATATAATTATAAAAGAGTGAGACGGGAATGAGGAGGAAGAGGGAGATTTTCTATATTCTTCCAGAATTAGATTCATATTCTTTTAAATAGAGAACAACAATATATGCTGAAAGTGACCAGGAGGGGATCTCTAACCTATCATCTCACCAGCCCATAGCAAACTGACTGAGAACAAAACAGTGTTCTTACTAGACAAGGGGTAGAGACACAGCCCCCTGGACGCTGTGCCCTAGGTGGGAGGGGTGTGTGTGTGTGTGTAAGCCTGGAGGAGTTTTTGGATGTGAGAACAACACTCAGCCAGTAGCAAAGACTACAATGAGCTGAGGCTGTGAGAGTGTTCTGGGGAGGGGTCTTAGTTATCAGCCACTCTTGCGGGTGCAGCCGCTTGGGGTCCCACAGGCGCTGCGGGCATCGCCTCAGGCTGGATAGGGGGGGGGCCAGCGTCTGTGGACGGACAGGACACTGGTTTGAAAGTGGGACATACCAACACACATTCTTTCTGAATGGATCAGGCAGGCAGGTATGATTGAAGGGGGGGGGGGGTACTCACACATGCCGTTGGGAGCACCAGGATGGCGGGGCCCCATCAGGGGGCCGGGCATCATGCGCCCTGGCATGGGCTGACCAGGTCCTCCTACTGGTCCTGGGGACAAGGAACACCAGACGGGGTGAGACACTGGGTCTAGCTATCACAGAGAGAAGCTGTGGTACACTGTGTGTTTATTGACAGAGGGAAGCTGTGGTACACTGTGTCTGTGTTTATTGACAGAGGGAAGCTGTGGTACACTTTGTCTGTGTTTATTGACATAGAGAAGCTGTGGTACACTGTGTGTGTTTATTGACAGAGGGAAGCTGTGGTACACTGTGTGTGTTTATTGACAGAGGGAAGCTGTGGTACACTGTGTGTTTATTGACAGAGGGAAGCTGTGGTACACTGTGTGTTTATTGACAGTGGGAAGCTGTGGTACACTGTGTGTTTATTGACAGAGGGAAGCTGTGGTACACTGTGTCTGTGTTTATTGACAGAGGGAAGCTGTGGTACACTTTGTCTGTGTTTATTGACAGAGGGAAGCTGTGGTACACTGTGTCTGTGTTTATTGACTGAGGGAAGCTGTGGTACACTGTGTGTGTGTGCTTATTGACAGAGGGAAGCTGTGGTACACTGTGTGTCTGTGCTTATTGACAGAGGGAAGCTGTGTGTCTGTGCTTATTGACAGAGGGAATCTGTTTGTCTGTGTTTATTGACAGAAGGAAAGATGTGTGTCTGTGCTTATTGCCAGAGGGAAGCTGTGTGTCTGTGCTTATTGACAGAGGGAAGCTGTGTGTCTGTGCTTATTGCCAGAGGGAAGCTGTGTGTCTGTCAGTTCTGACCTGTTGGTTGTGCGTGGTGGGGGCCCATAGGGTGGTGCCCCATGGGGGAGAACCCGGGTCCGGAGGGGCCGTGTCCAGGGTGCATGGCGGGAGGGGGTCCGTGGTGGGGGGGTCCATGGTGCATGTTGGGCCCTGGGGGCCCGTGGTGGGGGGGTCCGGGGCTGGGGCCCTGGGCTGCTGCGTTGGCCTGCTGCTGCTCCATCTGCTGGCGGGCCTTCATCTCAGCGTACTTCAGCTGCTCCATGTGGAAGGCCTGGCGCTCCGTCAGCAGCTGCTGCCTCTGCAGCTCCAACTGGAAGGGGGGGCGGGGAGGGAGGAGTGGGGAGAGAGGGATTGAGGTCACGCTGTCATCATACTATTAATCATCTTTCCAAACGACCCTCTCAAATACCAATTGAGCATATTGCCAGGATCGTCAGTACCTGTTGTATCGCGTTAGCAAAATAGCCATGTCAGCAAAGCCAACTAAAGGGAGAGTGAGTGAGACAGACCAGCAGACTGGGGGGAGGAAGAGTGAGGGTAGTGAAACAGGAGCACTCTGGATCAGGAAGGAGAGGGAGGGACGGCTGGAAATGTCGATAAAGGGATTGATTTTCAAGCAAAAACAACCATATAAACCACCAACAGTCTCTTGCAGGGATTCATTTCATTACTAGGAACACTACAGAGACCCTGGGATGGAGAGAGCAGGAAGCAGGGGGAGGTCGGGGCACTTAGGGCAGTAAAAGGGCATCAACCCAGCAGCATAACAGGCTCCTCTATGCGAGGAGGAACAGGAAGAGCACCTCCAGCAGGCACCAAACAGTCAGACACAGACTCCTTGAGAGTGGCATGAGGGCCCGACCGAGAGTGTGTGAAGGTGTATGTCCTCCATGTTTTAAGGCTGTGGTAATGCTAGAAGAGGGTGTATGTCCTCCATGTTTTAAGCCTGTGGTAATTCTAGAAGAGGGTGTATGTCCTCCATGTTTTAAGCCTGTGGTAATGCTAGAAGAGGGTGCATGTCCTCCATGTTTTAAGCCCGTGGTAATGCTAGAAGAGGGTGTATGTCCTCCATGTTTTAAGCCTGTGGTAATGCTAGAAGAGGGTGTATGTCCTCCATGTTTTAAGCCTGTGGTAATGCTAGAAGAGGGTGTATGTCCTCCATGTTTTAAGCCTGTGGTAATGCTAGAAGAGGGTGTATGTCCTCCATGTTTTAAGCCAGTGGTAATGCTAGAAGAGGGTGTATGTCCTCCATGTTTTAAGCCTGTGGTAATGCTAGAAGAGGGTGTATGTCCTCCATGTTTTAAGCCTGTGGTAATGCTAGAAGAGGCAGCCTGTGTGCTGTTGAGGAAGGTTATGTAAAGGCTGGCTGGCATTTTCATGCACTATTTATCAAACTGCTAAACTGGGCCACAGTGCAGAGCATCTCCATGCCAAAGTGTTTTACAATACCGTCAGTCTCATAGGGCCCAAATACACCCTCGCCTTTCGCCTGGACTAGGGACCGTCTTATGCCTTGGTTTTACTCTACAGGTGTGTCTATACTGACTGCATGATCAAACAGAAAACAAAGATTGTTCCCAAGATATCCTAATTCAGAACTCAAAATGTCCTCTTTCTCTACAGTTCGATAACCATGTTATCATTGTCCACCCCTGAAACACATTAAATGCCAGTGTTTCAGATGAATAAAGACATCACTCACAGCCTCTTTCTCTCGGTCCATGATGGTCTCCAGCTCTTCAAAGTGTCTCAGTTTGATCTCCAGTTTCTTCATCTGAGTCTCCACCAGCAGAGCCACCAGAGACTTGATCTTCCTTTCCTCCACCGCTGCCAGATGCTAGAAAGGAGGTATACACACAAAGGAGAAAGAGAGGAGGTATACACCCAAAGGAGAAATTAAGAAGAGGAATACACAAAGAAGGAATAAAGAGGAGGAACACACACAGAGGAGGAATAGAGAGAAGGATTACACATCATCTAATGCAAGTCATGGGGTTTTATGAAATACTTGCAATTACGAACAGAACTGGTAAGCATTCATAAAAGTAGGAGCCATACTTGTTAGCTGCTGTTAGCGTAGAATGAGTACAGAACTGATGCTTGACAAAGAGCCATCCTGAGGAGACACTCACCTTGGCCTTTGTGGCAGCGGAGGCGAGGGCAGCAGCAGCTGCCGTGGCAATGTTGCCTTCCCCTCCATCTGGCTCCAGCTTCTTCCTCTTCTCCTCCTCGGTTGTTCCCTGATCCTCCTCCTTCTCCTTGTCCTCTGACATCTCCATGGCTTCTTCCTTGTCTTTATCTGAAAACAAGGCACTGACTTCACCCACATTCACAGGTCTACCGGGTCACAGGACTACCGGGTCACAGGTCTACCGGGTCACAGGTCTACCGGGTCACAGGACTACCGGGTCACAGGTCTACTGTACCTGCTGCATCCTTGTCCTCTCCACCGTCACTCTCTCCTTCCTCCGATGGTTCAGTCGTCTCACTCTTCACCTTCTCTGCTTCGGCCGGCTTCTCAGCAGACTCACTGGGCTTCTCAGCCTCGTCCTTAGACTCACCCTAAGACAACAGACAAATTGTCAGACAGCCACGTCCTTAGACTCACCCTAAGACAACAGACAAAGTGTCACCGAGCCACGTCCTTTGACCTGCCCAGAGACAACAGACACACAGTGACAAAGTGTCCTTCGTCTGTCACAGATCTCTGAGTTTCAGAGAGCTGAATACAAACGCCCAATGGAATAAAGGAGGAGCACTAGTAAGAAAACATTATAAAGAGAAACCAAGAAGAGTAAATATATACGGGAGAATAAACAAATGAGGATGTCAAGATGAACTTCGAAAAAGACACTGACAGACGTGAGGTTTCCCCTCTGAGCCTCACCTTATCAGGGTGCTGGGAGTCAGAGTCTGTGTCCATCTTCTCCACCTCTGCTGGTTCTACAAAATGAACCAGGTTAAAAGGATCAAAAATGGAATCATCAAGATACAGACTTTAGCATTATTGAATTTAGAAATGACTGCGTGTGGGCCAGTGTGAGAGAATGTAAGTGAGAAAAACTTTGGAGTGTGAAAAAATCTATGGAGAGTGAGAAAATCTATGGAAAGTGAGAAAAGCATGCATTTTTTTGTGTGCATTTGCTGAGTGAAAAAGCACATCCAGATGTGCACGATATCTTACTACGTAGTATTGAACTTTAACAGTGAGCTCTGGGGGTATCGAATGCATTTAGGCCACCCACTGATTACTTGTGTGTCTGGGTAACATGCCTTTACTCATGTGGGTTGCCAGTTGAGGAACTGCTGTGTCAGTGTGTTGTCATTTCACAGATCTAATTAAAAACAGAAGCCCTCACAAGCAACTTCCCGCTTAGCAGTGTTCATGTGCAACCGTCCAGGCCCTTTTGGTCAGACCGCACAATAAAATTAGCATTATAGACAAGATCAACGCCATTGATCAAATCAACATGGTATCCCTTTTCAATGGGACAAATAACACATTGAGTTGGCAGAACAAGTGGGCATTAATATAAATGCGCCAGTCTTGAACCAAACACAGACCAGTGGGCCACAGCCAATCAGAACTTTTTTAATAAATGTTTTTAAAGAGAGTGGTGCATAGACTATCCGAAAAAATGTATGTTCATCCAAAACATTATAAACGCAATAAACATATTGATTATGTAATCAATATGTTACACACTAACAGTGCGAGCAGCAGAACTTGGAACAGCTGGACTTGTACAACAAGGCAACAAGACTGGAATATAAACAGCTCTGACACTTTTGAAATGAACAAGAACATAGAACAACACAATTTATTATAAAGCGGTTATATTCTTTTTTTAAACATGTAACATGTTAATGTTAGATTTTTATTGTATTTTAGTACCTATTAGAAAGGACATTGTGGACTTATCAGAAAGGCATCTGGTGGAATGTGGGGGCTGTTGTACAACCTTTGCCTAATTTTGTGCTAGGAAAATCCCCGAGACAGGATTGAGTTGAGCCAAAGATCCATGAAAGGGTACCAAAAACCACTGCAACATTGGAGGTCCCCAGGAACACAGTGGCCTCCATCCTTTGGGACCACCACCACTTTCCCTAGAGCAGCCCGGCCCAACTGGGCAATTGGTGGAGAATGGGCTGGGCCAGGGAGGTGACCAAGAACCTAGTGGTCCATCTGACAGCTCCTGTGTAGATTAACAACCATCTCGACAGTACTCCACCAATCAGGCCTTTATAGTAGAGGCCCGACAAAGCCACTCCTCAGTGCCTGCATGAAGTTTGCCAAAAGTCATCTAAAGCATCCTTGGACATTAAAAAAACTATGTTAGGGCTAATTAATCCAAGACTGGACAAATCTGGAGGGAACTCGACACCGCTCATCACCTGGTAATACCATCCCTACGATGAAGCATGGTGGTGGCAGCATCATGTTGTGGAGATGTTTTTCAATGACAGGGACTGGGAGACTAGCCAGGACCAAGTGTGAAATAAACAAGTTGTCTTTGCTTCATATCAGTAAAGTACTTCCAATTTAGAGGCAGTGATGACAAAATGGTTAGTGATTAGGTTTAGGGTTGTAGGATATTGCAAACAAAATCATAACGCTATAATCAGCGGTGAATCTGTTTATTATTCAATATGTTCGTTTATGATGATGTTACAGCATTCTCAGCAATAACGTGGCCAAAGGAGACTTTAGATTTAGGCATCAGGACATTACGGTTTAGTTTAGGTTCCAGTTAGGTTAGGTTAAGGTTGGTAAACATTTCAAAATATTCCGGTCCCCACAAGAATAGACATACACGTGTGTGTGTGTATACACCAGACATTGACCCAGTTTCAACCCGCCCCCCCCCCCCCACACCATCTGCTACAGCCGTTCTAATCCACTGGTTACCACGGCAGCCAGACAAAGACCAAGCAAACAAATGAAAACCCAACACTGCCCCCCACTGGCTGTCCGGATTTCAGCAGGCAAATAGAAACAGTAAAATCGATCAACTGACTTACTGGGGGGGGAAAACAAAACAAAAACAAAGCCCCTAATATCGTCATAGAGGCCAGCCACACTGGTGCGAGATGGTGACTACAGTGCACACGCAAAAACCTGCTCATATTGTGTTTGTGTGGTTTCACCTTATATTGAGTGTGTGTGTTTGTTCACCTGTCTTTTCAGGCTCCTCTGGGGCCGTTCCAGCGATACCGCTGCTTTCCAGGCCGAAGGCGGGGTCTACCTTGCCGGTGCTGCGAGCCGCCTCCTGCACCTTCTTCACATGGGCCTCCACCAGCTCTGCTGGGACCTCCTCACGGACACGGCTGAACTCCTCTGGAGAGGGAAATGCACACAGTCAGATACACTAACGCACACACACAGTGATATTATCCTGACACACACACATGCGCTGATCCTACAAAAACACACAGACATGCTGCCGCATGCGACATACAACCAGAAAGACATTCTTTGGGCCAAGTTCTTCTACCACAACCTGAAGGCCCGGACCCCTGCCTCAACTCTTCTACCACACACTGTGAAGGCCCGGACCCCTGCCTCAACTCTTCTACCACACACTGTGAAGGCCCGGACCCCTGCCTCAACTCTTCTACCACACACTGTGAAGGCCCGGACCCCTGCCTCAACTCTTCTACCACACACTGTGAAGGCCCGGACCCCTGCCTCAACTCTTCTACCACACACTGTGAAGGCCCGGACCCTTGCGACGTACCCAGGGCAGCCTTGGCGGCAGCAGAGGCCACACGGGGGTCGACAACGGAGGCCAGGAAGGCCACGGTGCTCATGACGGGGTTCCCCGACTGGCTGAAGGGGACCGGCTGGTAGGCCAGGGGGCCCAAGGACGACTCGGAGTTCTCCAGGTAGGGGTCCTCGATGGGCAGGCGGAGGAAGTGCAGGATACACTCGTCCTGGGTGCGCGAGCCCACGTGCTCCGACACCTTGTTCCAGTCGTCCTTGTACATCTCCAGAGCCTGGCGGGAAGGATACGGAACGGTGAGCGGGCTGGGGGCGAGCGGGTGCTGCCTGAACCCAGTGTCTGCTGAGACTGACCCACCTCTAACAAGAGCAGAGTCTCCTGCTCGGTCCACTCCCGGCCACCGCTGGTCCCTTTACTCTTGGGGTTCTTCTTGGAGTAGAGGTCGTTGCGCAGGCCAAAGTTCTGCAGGTCAGAGGGCTTGTCTTTCCCCTTCTCTGGAAAGTTAAGCATCTGTTGGCTGGAGGGGATCTGGAACGAACACAGGAGAAAAGCAAACCGAGGCACACACTTAAGACTTTTCTCACCGTACCCACAGACCTGACAAGACAGGCGAGGTGTGTGTGTGTGTGTGTGTGTGTGTGTGGGGGGGGGTCTTACCTGTGGGGGGCGGTGGTGCATCGGGGTCAGGCCAGATGGGGTGTCGGCCAGCACGTTAAAGTGGGGGGTGGGCGGGGGCCCCATGGGGAGGGGCCGGCTCTCTGCGTCCACCTGGTAGTTCACCAGACCCCACTGTTCCAGGAACGCATGGACCCTAAGGGACCCCAACATGACCGACATCAACCACGGCACCACTCGGTGATCAAGTACAACACATGGTAGCCTGGGCGACCGGTCAACATCGTCAAGTAACAAGCTTTGCTCTCGAAAGGGGGGCAAAACAATTCTGCTACATTCATCTAGCCGCAGCACACCTCCAAAACCTCCACCCACATATCGCTCGGGCCCGCCTTACCTCATGACAGCACATACATCCCCCGTCAGGTTCCGGCGGCAGGAGGTGGAGGTGAGGTACTCCTGGGGGTTGAGCCGGTACGTGTCGATCATGAAGTTGCGGTAAGCCAGGTATCTGACAAGAGAAACATTTTAAAACCCTCCACGGAATGACATCCCGGTTTAAGACAGCCAATGGATGTACAGTATGCAGTAGGTGTGCATAGTGGGGTTCAGTGAGCCGTGTGTGGGGCTGGTACTTTGCTGACTCACATCTCCGGAGACTTGGACTTGTTCTTGCCATTGAAGAACTCTGGCAACGCGCGCCGTTCAATCTCATGGATGCTGCGTGAGAAGGGAGATCGGGCCCAAGTTCACAACAAAACATCCACCATGACAAACTTGTACAAAATAAATATACACTCCCTGACACACAGAACGTCTCGTCCCCCACACACAGAACGGCTCGTCCCCCACACACAGAACGGCCCGTCCCCCACACACAGAACGGCCCGTCCCCCACACACAGAACGGCTCGTCCCCCACACACAGAACGGCCCGTCCCCCACACACAGAACGGCTCGTCCCCCACACACAGAACGGCCCGTCCCTAACACACAGAACGGCTCGTCCCTCACCAATTGTAATCAAACCAGGCAGCGTAGCTGGGGATGATAATGTGGTGGGTCTGCTCAGTCACGTTATCCTCGCTGGAGTCAATGAGGCGGTTGACCTCGGCCTTGCCCTGCTCCTCTTCCTCCTGCAGGGGGCGACAGCGGAACACATGAGATCAACAGGACAGACTAGCAGGGAAGGGGGGGTGTGGGACACATTATCAGAACGGAGGTTAAACAACAAGCGTTTTTCCGAGGAATCAGGAACAGCACACTCCTTTTGGGAACATGCTCTCAAGTACTGAACGGCTTTACAGAACAGATCTAGCATCTGTATGAAACCACATGCAACTACTGATACCAGACGACCGATACATGGAAGGGAGATATTCAGTTAATTAAATGATTTGAGTACTTTGATTATAGGCATGGCATTTGTCACAAATGCTTGATCCTAAACATATACAGGTTTTTTAATACTAATTGAATAAATCACGATGCAACCGTCAGCAGGGCCTGATTGTGCTTGTAGTAGTTGGGGCTAATCGGAAAACCTTGTACAGAATAGTGGTTTTTTTGTATGGCTGTGGGTCATGGTTGTTACAATGCAAACATTGACAATCAGAACAGGACCCAAGGACCTTAGGGACTGGAACACTCCTCAACCACAGACTATGGGCGTATATACGTGGCTATAAACACACTCATGTCTTTACCTAATAGCTGATGCTAGGTGCTGCTAGGACGCATGGGGGAGGCTAACTTGTTTTCGCTATTGGTCTTACTGGGGTGGTGTTGGCCTAGATGTGTCGACATTTGCTTGCTTTTTCTTTGGTGTCCGTGCAAGCAGATGCGTAAGCTGCATCTGTCAAGCGATGGTGACATTCAGCTAATATTTCATCAACACCCCTCTCCATCTCGGGTGTGGACTACTGAACTGCTAAATGCTGTCAAATTCTAGATTTAATTCGGAGCCGGAGGACTCAACAATGTTGAATACCACCTCCAGCCATATTTTACGCCACAGCATAGTTTGCTATATATTTTAAAACATTTTGTAAAAAGTAGTGACTTGGGTTTATATGTGAACAATAAACAGCCCTCTGATTAAGAATATGCATCACTACAGCTTTGCTGTGGCAAACTGTTTTTGACAGCTGTCATATGCGGTTAAGTATGACATAAGTATAATACATATTCATGAGGATAGAAAGCACATCAGCGGTACTGGCAGAATTGTTTGGAGAGGCAACAAAGCAAAAACCACCTCTGCATTACCTAGAATTACTGGCTGATATAGGGGTTCACATCTTGGTAAGAATACATGGCAGGAGAACATTATGACTGAATGTGGGGTTTGACGTTACCTTGCCTCCGGAGAGCACAGAGTCGTCCTCCAGTTCATCTAGAAGACAGGGCATCATGAAATCACAACATCCGATTCCCGACCCAGTTTAGTAGAGCATTGGGTCGATGTTACACACTGAATCAGATCTACATAAAACTCACCAAGATCCGCCACTGCCCCTCCCTTCACAGGAGTGTTCTCGCTGTCTTTCTTGGGGTTCACTGGGGCAGGAAAGAGAGGCAGGAATAAGGAATAGAATGGAGAGGGGCGGAATACAAGCAGAGTAGCAGTTGGCTCTCTTTTCTTTCATCGGCGTACATTTCAAAAGCAGAGATGGAAATGGTGGGACTAGGTTCAAAAAGCATAGCGCGTCTTCAGAGCATGTATAGCCTAAATAGTGCTGCAAGTCCCCCTGGGGTATTTGGAACCATCTTGGCCATAGATTATTTGTACGTGCAATGTGAAAGATTCAGAATTCACAAATCCTGAGTTTAATAGACTGCAGTAAATTACAATAAGGCAAAGACCACCTATCCAGCTCATAGTTTTGAACTGAACCAAAATATAAAAAGGAAACTAGAGCACAGCTGAAACCAGGGTTTATCTTTACAGAGCACAGGCCAGGGGCCACTGAATAGAGTTGGATATGATGCCACACTACTGTCAAGGGTCAAGAACCTTGTGAGAGCAACCTACATGCAGAGGAGCTTCACTGTGATGGTTTCTGACAGTTTGTGTACTAATTCTTCAATTGTGCAAACACCAAATATCATCAGCCGTGATTGGTCTCAGGAACCAACAAGTAAAGAAGCAGGGGTTGAGGCATGACGGGGGACAGCTGTTCTGGGTAACTATGTAAGCCTGATTTAGAAACATCAAATGCGATCAAAAATATAAAAAAACATAACATGCCTAAGTTCCTAAGCTCCTGCCCTATGGTGACCTCAGGTATTTCAAAAGCAGAACAAAATGTGTACATGTCTATAAGTATAAAAAAAACATTGTTATAATATTGACTTGTTGTTAAACATCATGCTAAGCCTATTTCTAAAAATCCCAGGATACAGCCTCCCGACTAAGACTAATGGGTGGAGCAGAGAAGGACAAAGATGGAGGTAAAAACCAACTGACGGTTTTTGGGCAGCATGACCTCCTCCACGCCAGGAACAGGCGAGGGGTCTTCCATGTCCTTGGTCAGGTCCTCCTCTTCCTCCTCCTCCTCGCCCCTATGGCCCCGACGCTTCCAGTGAGGCCCGGAGTTCCTGGGGACAGGAATAGTGTTCAAGGGGCAGGAATATATTGACACAGATCTAATATTATGTTCTCACCAGAGGCCGGGGGCCGGACTCCTGGATCTGTGGGGATGAGGGACTTACCCCTTCTTGCCGCCCTTTTTGCGGGACTCTGCTGGCGTGGTCGGGGGAGACGGAGAGCGCCTCCTCTTCTTGCCGGCGGCATTGGCCTTGCGCTCCTTACGATCGGATGTACGGGAAGACTGATCAGAAACCACGGGGGATGGCAAGATGAAAGAAAGAGCGAGAGAATGAGAGGATGGAATAGTCGACACAGAGGGGAGTGGGGAGGGAGGAGGAGAAGGGGGATGTGGTGGTGAGGAGGGGAGAGCAAGGAAGAGTTTGAAAGGATGGGCGACACGACGCAGAGACATACACAAAACAAGACAGCATTCCATCCTGCATAGCCTTGTGGCAAACATGCTTCAAATGTCCCCCAAGAGCACGGTCCGCATCCCCCCCCCCCCCCCCCCCCCCCCCCCCCCCCCC
>JACXGK010004982.1:12143-25708 GCA_016801125.1 Novumbra hubbsi | reverse complement strand
CCCCCCAAAACGCGGTGATTAAACACGTCCTGGTGGAGCTGTGGTGCCTGGATCTCCACTCCCACGCGGGTGATCTTTGCATTGCCCTCCCGCTGCTGTTAGCCTCAGAGCTCCCGCCCCCAGGTTCTTGTGGTCTTCCAGCTTTGATCAGAACCCCACTTTCCTCATTCCCAACATTGCTGTGAGCGGTGAAAGCACACCGCCGGGTCCGTGAGCCTCCCACGCCCTCCCTACATCGCGCACCCCTCAGGAATGTGGCGTTTACGGGATTTACACTGTTCTTCATCACAGGCACTGATAGACCCACACATGGAGGTTTGTCAGGCCCATCCATTGTCCTCCTGACCTTACCATTCCTCCCGCCTCCTATATCTTTCTATTTCTCCTCTTCGGCTCAGGGGAAAAAAAACATTTGCAAATGAAAGTCTCACCGGGAAATGTCCAGTTTGCTCCTCAGAGCGCTTACTTTTGTTTTACACTGAACGAACGAACCGGTCCAGATCTTGTGTTAACTGAAACCGACGGGTGAGTGTACAGCTGCATACTAGTCCTGCAGGCCTAACCTCTCCACAGAAACAATGAAACCCTGATAAGTTGCATGTCGTAGCCCATCCAGGAGAAATGTCCCCGTCAGCACTGGGGCACTGGCAGGTGGTGGGTCAGCTGTTTGCTCTTTCTTCAATCAATACTGATGGACTGTCAATCAGGGCCAGAGGGTCTTCAGACCTTCACCTTTATGCATAGTAAATATCACTTTAATCCTGGCCAGCAGGTTTACCAAGCCTGTTACCTAACTAGTAAAACAGCGTGTTTTGTGTTTGTGATAAACAAACAAAACATTTACATTAGCGTTTTTATGTTTTTCATCCAGACTTATTGTGTAACGGCAATGTTAACAACACTTACAGACGTTCTTGTGTCGGGGACGATATATAAAGTAACGTTTTGCTGCCCTAAAATAGCCGTACAAATCAAAACGATGTTGGATTGCCGTCCTGCATCAACAAACGTGTCTCCGTCTACCGTGAAATGAAAAAGAAGACTTGTTTCTAAAGGAGTGACCTTTTTAGTGATGTGTCAAAAGTGGGGATTAAAAGACTGTATCCAGATAATCACCTGTACCAGCGTGTTCTACAGTGAGTGAGACAGATGTGGGATTTGCTGTCTTCAGAATAGTGGATGTTTTGTTAGAAAGAGATGGACAACATTAAACGCATTAAGAAGTGTCAGGTGTGGTTGCGCAGTCACAGTCGTTTGAACGGCACCGCTGAAGAATTCATCCATATTATTTGTTAACCCATATTGTTAATAAATTATTATCATGTCACTGGTTTGGTGTGTTGGTTCATTTGTGTGTTACAGATGATTTCTCCGGCCCTAACATGGATTCTTTTGACAATACTTGGCTGAATGATTTCTTAAAGTTGGGAACCAGCATCTTCAGAATGACTTTGATCAGCACAAAAAATGCTGTTAACATGTTTGTTTGCGTAGTTATACATAGATAATTGTTTGGCAATGCCAAGCCGTTGTGTAGGTCAGTGGTCAGTTCAGCCGTCTCTGCATGCAAAGGTTGCACGTTTGAGGCAATAATTTAACTTTCATATTAAAAAAAAATTCTGCGCCAGCACTTTTACATATAACTTACGATAAGATAGTTAACAGGCTGCCATGGAGAATTCTAATTCACAATGAAATGGTCTTAATCGTTAACCTAACAAAGCCTTTCTATGTTTGTATGTGGAGAATGTGCTTGTCAGGCCAAGCTGCTGTGTAGCTCCGTGGTCAGCACACCTGATCGCCTCTGCAATTCCATTCAGCGCTTAAACACCAAAGCTGCGAACCCATATCAACCGCAGAAATGGGGGAAAGCCTATTTGCTGATGCCTTGTTTAAAAAATGTCTAAGGACACGTTCATGTGTTTATCAACGGCCTAAGACCGATTTGAGTGCCTTGCTCAGGGGCAGGCGCTGCACCGACTGTAACGATGCACGTCAAATCCAGGCCAGTTATGGGCGGAGTCATTTTGGAAGCAAACGTGTGGCTGTGACTGACGCGGACCTTTGGAAGGCGGCGGTATGGCTAACGGCACAGGGACGGCACGGCGCTACGGCAGGAGCTTGACGCCTGCGGGGGCGTTGTGTGTGTGTGTGGGCGGGCGTACACCTTGTGCGTGCGTATCCGGGACGAGCAAGGTCGCTGGCGGTTGATTGAGTGCTTGTAGGTGTGGGTGACCTCCTTTGGATCTGCAACAAAGAAGAGGCGGGGAGATGCGGGGACGGAAGAGCTTCTAGCTGGTGTCCCAGTTTCTCTCCCTCCCTCTGGTCCACTTACACACTCACCACGCTCGCTCTTACACAAGACCACCCCCCCCCCCCACCACCACACACACACAATCCCAGTCAGGCGCCCACAGAAACATACACACTAACCCAGTCCCACACGGATGATCAGTGGATTTCTCCTGGCACCTCGGAGGCCGTGAAACATTCATTAAGCTCTGACTGCCTTTGTTCCTGATGTGCGTTGACATTACCGGGTCAAAGACCCAAAATACTGCTTGGACTGACCTCCTAGGACTTATTGGAGTTAGTGGGAGGAGCGGTTGAAATACAAGTCAAGACCGCTGGCTGCGTCTCCCATTCAAACCGTGTGCGTGTGTGTGTCTGAAGGACATGTGTTATCAATGGAGGCCAATGGGGCGGCTGTTGGGAGGGTGGGACTAACTAGGACGGGGGTGAACTGTTGCTCCTTTTTCTGTTTTTTTGCTACGTCGGACTCTTGCTCCAGGCGTGCTCTTCGCTCCGTCTCCCTCCACCTCTCCTGCTCCTCTCTCTGCTGTATCATCAGGTGCTAGCGCCGCCAGGGACACTCCCACACGCCTCTCCTTCTGGGCTCCGTTACCGGGACCATTTTCTTCCCACCCATGCAGCCTTCGACCGGCCGTGTGTGCGCCTGCGCGTGTGTGCCGGTAGTAGCTTGTGGGCGTGGCGTCCGCGGCGAGGCTGTACGCCACGCCATCTGCATGGAAGGATATCCAAGGACAATTCTAGGCCCTTCTCCCCCTCTGACATGACGGCTCCTATATTCACTATTGGATACTCAGAAACACGACAGGTGCGATTTCCCACACGTGGCTTCCATGCACCTGGGTTCAAACACTATGCGGAATGTTTAGAAAAAAATAAAATAAGAAAATCATTTTGAATCAGTGTTTTTTTTTTTTTCTTGTGATGCTTTAGGGATGTGGCCATTGATGCCCATGCCAATTCATTTAAGCTGCACGAGCGTCAGCCTGCAAGATGAATCTGTAAGAAATCCAATCCAAACTCTATGATATTTAGCGAACAAAACATTTTTGTTCTGCGTTTGATTGGTTATTAGAACAAAAAACATTCTGGTCTAAAGATATCTCATATTTTGAGTTTATGGTATTTATACAGTGACTTAGAGTTTCAGCAAAAACTTTTGAAACTTTTAATGAAACTTAATGTAATTTCATTGTGTGGAAACCACCTCAACACTAATTACACTCTTTGTCCAGTTGCAAAGTCAATGTTCAGTTCAGCTTTAATCAGATGGCCTCACACTCCTCAAGAACTTTGGTATAATATGTATTTCGTGGTTGACTCAATGATGGCATGTTGGCCAGGCCCTGAGGCAGTGAAGCAGCCCCAAACCATCCTCCCACTGCCTTCATGATTTATTGTTGGTATGAGGATCAACGGCAGTGTTCCATTTTGTCAAACAACTGTATCTACCTTTTGACTCACCTGTCCAGAGCACATTGTGTCAGAAGTGTTGGTCTTTACCAAAATGTAGTTTGACAAGTTGTATCTTGATGTTGCCCTGGGGTTCTTAAACACTTCTATGAGAATTTTTGGTCAGCTATGAGTTTGGTGTGATATTTATTTGTTTGGTTTCTGCTGTGTGATATTATTTAAATGTCTCTGTTTTTAACAACCAAAAAATATGGATGTTTGAGACTTAAGTATTTGTCCCTTTTTTTAAATTCATCAGTCAACCAGGAAGATATTCTGTTATAATATTCTCTGCTAAAAAACAAAATATGTATATATACTGGTAAAAATTCAAACAGAAAATTCATGGCATGAACACAGTTATAGAAAACCAGAAAGCTAGTTCTTCATTTCAGGTACATCTGGTGGCCTTCAATGAGATGGGTGTCCCCTTTTGCTGGAAATGTGCGCCACTTCTCAGCATCGAACTGCTCAATGCTAAAATGTTTGATGGGAGCCCTTCACTAATTGACGTGTTCTGCTCTTACCATTTTGGACATGGTTCAGATCTGCTAGCTTCACTGCAACAGTCCAGCAGTTCATGAATGTGTTTTGGAATGTATTCATTGTGGACAATCATGAACTGAGAAACCGTTTTACACAGAGTTGAACATTGCCCTCGAACACCTATAGATTCTCTTGGTTGGCGTAATGGCCGCACATCAGCAGATTCTTTGGAGCCTATCAATTACTGCACTATCCGCATGTAATTAGACTCCATGTCTAATAATATGTAGAACTTATCATGCATTCGAGGCCCCCAGCACCCGAGCTGCCAGAACAACCACAAATTGGGGTCTTCCTTTGTTTGCCCACAACCTAATGAATTGTTCAAAGACAACGGCACACTCCTTACAATCCTAATGCCCACAGTTAATTACAGGGGAGACATGATGAGGCTGTGGTGTGGCTCTGCTGCTTCCAATACCAGGGGCCTTGAATGTGTTCTAGGAGTCCTGAAACCTGCAGATGAGCCCAATGTTTTAGGCTGCATGTTCAATCCAGTGTCCAGAAAATGGCCTCTGTTGGAGGTAGTGGGTTTGCAAACCCACATCAAAAATACCCTGGAACAGTTCTAGAAGTCCCACTGGATTGAAAGAATCTAAATGCAAACCACGTTAACATCCTATTTCAAAATCTAAAAACAGCAGCAGCTAGAGGGCACCACTCAAACATTGAACATTTCAGCTATGTTTATATTCTATATATTGAATTTTCTTTATTTTGTACTTTACAATTATCAAGATACCATTTTGAAAATCTGTAACAATGCACAAGGGAAAAGGGAAAGATGCCATCCTTTAGTTTCCCATTAACTGTTGCAAAAATGTTAGCTTTTCTTCCTGGGTTTCATAAACACCATGAAAGTAAACAGAATATGAATTCACTAACAGCTAACTACCGAACACAACAGACAAATGTTAACATTATTGTCTGTGGCCTCTGGGTTTTTCTTTTATTTTGACCCTACTAGGGAGTTTTTCCCTAGCCATTGTGCTTTATCTGTTGTTGCTTGCTCTTTGGGGTTTCAGGCTGAGTGACCTCTGATGCAAAAAAGGCTTTATAAGATTCATTTGATTGATTAATAATTGCAGAAATTCTGCAGAAGTTCTGAGCTGAAAATATTCTGAGTTGTAAACCCTGCCCATTTCTCACTCCAGTCCAGGCTTTAGGCACATTCCTCTTCCCAGATGTTACTGACTATTTCTAATCAATATAAAATGTATTAGAAATACAGTTCAAATGATTATTGTATCTGGAAATGGATGATTTTGAATGAAATATCTAAATACCATTATCAACAACCATCATTCCAGTGTTCCAATGGCACGTTGCATAAATTTAGCATTTTAAAAGGCTAATTGATCATTAGCAATCCCAATTAAGTGAGCACAGCTTAAAACTGTTGACTAAAGAAGCAATAAATTGTGAAGAAACTTAAGATCTGAAGATCTTGTACTTCAGAACAGTATATACTGGCTGTAACCAAAATGAAAGAGGATTGGGAGGCCCCGGCCAAAATTGAGCAGGAGGAAAAATTCATTAGTGTCTAGATTGAGAAACCAATGCCTTGCAGGTCCTCAACTGACAGTCTCATTAAATAATACCCGCAAAACACCAGTTTCAACGTCGAGTGAAGAGGCAATTCAGGGGTGCTGGCTTGCTAGGCCGCAACGATAAAGCTATATCTAAGACTGGCTGATAAAACGGAAAGATTGATGAAGCATGTGGTGAAATCTCTTCAGATTACCAAATTGACAACTTGAATGCCAAAAGGTTTGCAAGGCTGAAAATTTTGAATTCTTTGATGAAAGCGAAAGTTTGAAGGACAATTATTATTTCAATACAAAAAGACAATGACAAAGGTTTCTATTCATTGTGCTATATTTCCTCTTTAAACTCCTTACATGTTTTCATGGAAAACCAGGAAAATTCTAAGGGACCCCAAACTATTGAACGTAGTGTAGCGGTCACAGTCACAGTTTGATGTGGAACTAATGTGATGTGGAACTTACCCATTGGCTGTTAAATGCAACATCTGATCATGGACGTCTATGGGAGTGACCTTACTAAGGAAATAATTTGTCACAATGTCATTTTTGCCAATCATAAGTTTGCAAGTCTTTGCTCCATGTACGAATGACCCTTGCAGGTAGGGAAAAAAAGATAGTGTAGCTGATGATTGGCTAAGAGATCGGGCCAATGCCTTTTTTCCCCCCAGCTTTTTATAGGCATACAACTTTGATTGGTCCATCGGGCTTACCTGGGAACCAAATTTGACCAGACCTAAAACAAACGCTTCAAGAAATGTTTTACAATTTTAAATGATGTTTGAACCCAGGTCAGTGCTGGCAGCGTGGGTCTGTGTAGGGGATGTTAAATTCACCTGAGAAGTTTGGCCTTCACACGTTGCCGTCATTGGGGAGGTCAGCTGGTAACAGATCCCCGTGGGCATCAGCGACGGCTATGTCACTGACTCGACCTCTGGATCACTCTCCTTCTCCGTTCCTTTATCTCCTTCTCTCTTGCTCTCTCTCTCATTTTCTAAGGCACACAAGTGTATCAGTCTCTACAAAATGTATCCTGCTCTTTTGACCTGTTCCTCCATCTTTAGGTATTTCTCTCTCTCGGTTGATGGATAGACAAACCAGGCGGGGGGGGGGCGTAGGGGGGACTTTGCTTTACTGTTTCCAGGAAGCAGGAAGAAACAGTCTTGAGTTTCCCAGCTGCCAGCCAGGTGGAGGATATAGACAGTGACCCTGTCGCAGTAAGTGGGGACGTGCAGCGTTTCTTCACTGTTTACTTCAAAGACAATTCTACTACTGTATGTAATTGTCCCTATGCCAAATATGCCTCAGTAGTTTTAGGTTTTACAACGTTTTTTGCCCTGGAGGGGAAAGTGTTTCGCCCTTAAAAGACTGTGACAGTAAAGAAATATTTTCTCTTGACACTACTGACTTCAAAGCCACTTTTTCTACTACTCTTACAATTCACCTTTTTTGGGCTATACATCCTCTTTTTCTCAGGGAGAATATGCCGCCATCATGACTCTAGTTTTTCCTTGCATCATCTGCTTCATATCACAGACAGCAGCACTATAAATCTCCAAGAAGGAGATACTATCAAACAGATTGGTTACATTTGGGTGGGAAAGTGTAGCCTGGGTGGCTGATCATAGTTGCTGTCAAAAGAGTAAGGGCACAAAACAGCACAAGCTGATCTGGAATCAGGCGGGGATTATTTTTTCTTCACATTCAATGTCACCGTTTAGCTGGAGCTCTGAGGATTGGGATGTCAATTTTCAGCCCTTTTTTGTTTTGGGCTGGATTTGTGGGGTGAGGAGGAGGAAGCTCTGCAGGCACTTCCTGGAAATATCTGTCAATCATCCGACATAATCGTCTTGCCCTTCAGAAGCACACCTACAGTATTTGACACACGTCTCTGTTCCAACATCAGCTCTCCGCTTGGTCAGGATAGTCTGAAAGGAAATGGTGGTCATAACCCTAAAGGTTGTGACTACTTTAAACCTCCAGAGAAAGATAATACAGTGTATTTAAACTGCGTAGAGGTTTATGCTTAAACATGGAGAACCACTCTCATTTCCTTGCACTCCAGACTAATATTTTACCAGCCTATGATTGGATTTTGCCAATTTAACACACCTGCACTAAAAACACACACACTAAAATTATACACAACTTCAAGATATTTTGTATTTCCTGTAGAACAATGTATTATTTTTATCTATTGA
The DNA here is from genome assembly GCA_016801125.1 of Novumbra hubbsi. Taxonomy (NCBI): domain Eukaryota; kingdom Metazoa; phylum Chordata; class Actinopteri; order Esociformes; family Umbridae; genus Novumbra; species Novumbra hubbsi. Next base: position 17,655 of record JACXGK010004982.1, on the reverse strand, counting down.
CTTTCTACCCAACCTTTCTACACCAGTACTCTATTTGAACATAACAAACGGAGGTACTCGCCCCTGAACACCCAAAGCTAAGTACCATTATTACCTAATTCTTGTAGTAATTTCAACATAAAGGAGAACTCGTCTTCAGGTACATTTAGATGCTTGGCTTCAGACCCAAATGTCCCGCATTATGTTAATGTAGAAATGGAGCCACTGCAGCCAGGCAATAACTTTCTCTTGGTCACTGGGTAGAAATGCTACTGACAAGTTAAACCTGGGTTGCTGCTAGAGCCGACAGAGACTTTCAACAGGTTTTCCCCACCTGTAGTTGGAATCAAGGAGCAAGCCGTCTATAGAGGGAAAGGATCGGCAGGAGTTTTCCACCAGTGGCCCAAAAAACAAAACTAGTCATCTTTGATTCCATTACCCACAGTATTAGAATAAAGAATCAACCGGTGATCGTACACTGTTTATTGGGGGACAGAGTCACCGACAAAGGGGTTGGTGCTTGCAAGTCTAAAACTGGCAAGTATAGAGGGAAACGCAAAGTTGTTATTCACGTTGGCACCAACAACGTTAGGACCAAACAGTCAGAGGTTAAGAAGCAGAACAAGACATGAGCGTGTAAATTTGCTCAAAATATATGTCGGCCCCAAGTAATTGTCTCTGGCCCCCTCACAACTAGGGTTAGCGATGAGATTTACAGCAGACCCGCACAACTCAAGTGCTGGCTGAAAAAGGGATTTCCGCCTGTCGCAGGAGGTAGAGTTTGAGGATAACTGTCTCTCTTTCTTTTGACTCCCAGAAATATGGCGAAGTCTAATCTGCTGTAGAACGACTGTAATTAAATTAATGGCTGATTATAAACTGGATGTTATTGGCCTGTGTGAAACCTGGCTAAAGCCCGATGCTCTTCTCCTGGCTACACTACTGATCATGTCCCACTGTGCATCCCGAAACAGGGTGGGGGGGGGGGGTGTTGCTAATATAACACTAAATATAAATGTACTCTGAAGTTTTACTTATGAAAGCTAACCAGGCTGCTGAATTGTTTACAGCCCCCCCCTGCCCCCCGGGCCATACACTGTGTTCTTGTCTAATCTCGTGGTCATGGCCGATACTATTTCAGTATTCATATTGAAAAGTCCAATGACCCTCAAAAGCCTTTGAAGCCTTAATTGACTCAATGGGTTTTGTCCAACATGTCTCACGCACTGCCACAATCATACCTTAGACTTAGTCTTGTCACGAGAAATAGATGTTGTGGATCTAATCGTTTTCCCACATGATCCTGGAATTTTGGACCACTGTTTTATTACATATACAGTTTAAACAAGAATCCCACTTGCACCTCAAACAATTTATTTTACAAGCCATAATATACATTCTCTGACTACCAATAGAGGTTTTGATATTCTTCCAGACTCGCTCATCGATGACAGAGTAAATAAATACTCTGTCAACATTGTGAATAATCTGTTTCTCAAAAACTAAATGCCTTCCTGAGGACAAATGTCGTTTATGAAATGGACTCATAGCACTGAGACTACACTGGTGAACGTGATAATTGATCTTCTATCGGCCTCAGACAAAGGGTGCACATCCACCTTGTCGCTTCTTAATCATAGTGCTGCCTTTGACAATATCAATCACTCCCTTCTTTTGGTGATGGAAACCCATGTTGGGCTACGCAGACACGTTCTGGTCCGGTTTTAGGCTTATTCATCTGAAAGGTATCAGTTTGTATGTATAGATGGCATGTTCTCTAGTCAATCATAGGAATGCTTTGATGTTCCTCAAGGCTTGGTTCTGAGACCCTTATTGTATTTACTATATATGCTGCCTCTGGGGGATGTCACCTGGAACCCCAATGTAAATATCCACTTGTCTGTTTGACACAGAGAGATGTTTCGTGCCGACACGAAGATTCACTGATACTGTGAAGAGAGAATGATGCAGAACATAAACAGGATATAGAGCTAACAGAATATAGATAACAGAATAGATTAGCTAGCAACCAGAATACATAGAAAACAGAATATATAGCAAACAGAATAGATAGTAAACAGAATATTCAGCAAACAAAATAGATGCATAGCTAACAGAACAGTTTGGTCAGAAATGTGCACACCAGTAGCCCTCTGGAGGTCATTTTGGAAGCTTCTTCAGTGCTCCTCGTGTTCCTCCTCGCACAAAGGAGCAGATAACGGTCCTGTTGCTCGGTTGATTGACGTCTACAGCCCTGTCCAGCTCTCCTTATGTAACTGCTGATCCTGGTATCTCCTTTATTCTCTTGAGACTGTACTGGGAGTCAGCAGTAAACCTTATTGCAATGGCACATATGAATGTGCCATCCTGGAGTAGCTGGACTGCTTCTGCAATCTGAATGGGCTGCAGGTACCGCCTCATGCTACCAGTAGTGCCAAGGACACCAGCAAAGCTAGAGCAGAATCAGTCAGGAAGGATATGGAGAGAGCAATGGGCTGTGGCCACCACCTGCAAAACAATTCCCTTTGGGGGTGGTCTTGCTGTTGCCTTTCCCATGCACCTGTTGTTTAATTGACTGAAATGTACCAGTCATTGGCGAGGCTGCATTAATTAGCTAGCTATTTAGTTAAAACACAAATTATTTGCATCTCATTTAGGCTCCGTTATCAATTGCTTCCACAATTGTATCCCCAGTTTTAATGAGTTACATTGAGAAACACAGATGTTAGGCAAAGCATTGCTTTGTACAATTTTGCCATGCTTACCTAGTTGTTCATCTAACGTTAAATGCAACTTAACATCATCATGGTAATTATGTGATTTTTCTTCAGATGAGTAAATAGTTTAGGCCGTTGCGAATGAGAAAGGGGGTGCAGGGAAAAGAGTGTCAGGTAACTTTAGCTTGACCGATGACAGTCTTAATTAAATTACGTGTTTACTTGAACCTGAATAACCGCTCTGTGTTGGTTTATAAGAAGTGTATGCTTTAGTTTACTAGGCCGGGAAGAGACAAGAGTCTTCATAGTGATGGACAGAATGGTACAGAGAGTAGAGAGCCAGCAGGGAACATGGAAGAAGGGTGAGAAGAACAGTGGATAGGAGAGAGCAGAGAAAGGAAGAGATGGAGATAATGGATAAAGGCCCTTACCTGTTTTAGCATCACAATGCTAAGTGAGGTACATGAAGAACTTGCTAGGCCTGCACAGAGCCCTGACGTCAAACACCTTTCAGATGAATTGGATCACCAGCCGCAAACCAGGCTCAATCATCCAACATCTGTGCCCAACCTCTCTAACACTCTGGCCGAACGGAAGCAAACCCCTGCAGCAATGTTGCGACATCTTCTGAGGAGAGTGGTGGTTATGATTAGGCCTGGTTTGCTGATTTTCATATTAATGCCCATTATTTGGAAAGGGGTTTGACAGGCAGGTGTCCACATTTCACGATCGTGTATACAATACTACCACAATAACAGCCCCATAATATTGGTTCTAGCATTCCCCCACAGGCAATGAGCATGGTATGCAGTACCGATCCACCCATAAAGGAAACACAGAACCAAACAGGTGGAGGCAGGGTGGTGGGTGGATTTGCACCCACATGCTAGTACAAACATCAGCATATCAGACTGATTAATCAGACGGTTAACTAGACAGTTATAAAATATTGTGAAAGGGGCAATCCGACATCAGCCAATGCATCGTTTGCCAATTACCACTCAGGTTTCCAGGCTCAACTGGCTGTTATTTTAAGTCTTTGCGACTATCACACAAACAAAAGCTTTGGGGAAAAACTCAGTTGTTGGAACTCATTCATGCTCCATTTGTTTTGTTTTTAAGGATAAATGTATTGTTTATTTATCTGTCATCCTTTTTAAATGGATGCTCTAATTAATAAGAATGTTCATCAGTATTGCTGTCTCCGTGATACCGGCATGATATAGCTTCATAGCAAGATTTCTCTTTGACAAAACAGGTAAATAATAATGAAACTAATGATGAACCACAAGTATTTTTGTCAATATATGAAAATGTATTTATGAAAATGATGCCTAACTTCACACCACGTGCATAGAGACAGACATAGAAGTTATCATATCTCTTGCATTTCTTCCAAAATCCAGACATTTTAGCATACCGTCATATGTTTTGTAACCTGATATATATTTTGAATGCTTTTAAGGTCCACCATCCAAATACAAGCATCATTTTTCCGAAGACATCTGCAGTTAATAATTAAATACATTGTACTGGCTTTAGACACTCATCCCAACCCTAAAGCACTCTGGACTAGCTACTATTTTACCGCTCTCAATCGGTAAGAGGAGATGAAGAGTTTTTGTTTAAATTCAGGTTTTGTCAACGTAACAACATTGCAAAACTGAAGAGGTTTGCAGCTGAAGGTACAGAAAGCTTACTGATCTGGATAATTTACTTAGTGTTATGTATCATTGTTAAAGGATGTGCATTCAGGTCTGGGGTGACTATACTTTGATTCAAGCCATTTATTTTTCTATTCTTGAATACAATAGTTTGTTTCAGTAAGTTCATTCTGCTGTTTTGAATTCCTTGTATATCTAAATGTACTTGGCAATAAAGCTGATTTTGATTAGTAAAAACTAAGAACAACAACCCAATAAAACCAATACAGATCTCACAGCCAAATGGTATATCTGTTGTACAATAGTTTCCATCGTGCCCAAAATGTGTAGTTAAGAAATGTCTGTACGGAGCCAGGTATCTCTTTTCTTTGACTGTGACAAAAATATCTTTCACAATAATGTGTGGAAAGTGGCCATACTACTAGTATAAATACAAGTATAAAGAAGACAGAAGACATCTGCAGTTAACGTTTTTCCCAATTTAAACGCTCTTGCTGGTCCATCTGTGGATTTGCAGTGACTTGTAGGCTCCTCACACACTCTTTAGACAATCACAGTCCTTTCCCCCCCCTTAAACCCCCCTGGACAAGCTTATACAATACCTGTTTCGTTCTGTAAGGTGATTGAAGGAGACAAACCGTGTCACTGTTTAAGATTCACCCTTGCTAACATTAGAGGCAGGATTCTGCATCGTGCACCAAGGTTTTATGCAATTAAAATGCATGTTTTCGGGAGAAAGGACTTACTGCAAAGTGGCAGCCTCCAGTTAAACTGGTGTAGGGAGTCCACTTTAATTACAGTAATCATACAGATAATACACTAACACTAAAATCCAAATTTGAGCCTTCTGATAAATGGGATGTTTTGGTTGAGGTACCTTGTAATGTGCTGCATTCCAAGTCTGTTTTTTTTTTAGGCCGGAACAATGTATTAAAAATATTTATTTTTCCTTTTGTGACGGTGTAGTAAGGAGTGGACCAAAATGCAGGCATGCGGTTTGACGAATAGGATTTATTTCCCTATTGTAATCACGGAGTGTACACGACGACTCCCGTTCAGAATAACAGATAACAGCCAGTGACAGAGTCACTCGAATGTTCAACAGCACAACGTGCTGACACACAACACATGCGACAATACCGAACGAAGAGA
>JACXGK010004982.1:0-12043 GCA_016801125.1 Novumbra hubbsi | reverse complement strand
CTTTTTCTGTCACTTAGTGTTATTTAAAGTCTATCTTTTTTTAGGTTAGTAATATGACCAGGCTACAGAACCACATCAGCACGTATACCTTAACAATGAACTGTACGATAGATACAATTCTGAAGCTCACCGAAATAATTCAGCCAAAGCCTGGTGTCTTCTAACAGACTGAAACAAAATGTGGAGGATGAAAATCTTGTTTAAACCCACAACATTTTACAAAATATTACTTTCAACATATACAGTACTTCATGAAAACAATTTGGGAAGGGAAACTTTCCTTTCGGTTTTTAATTCCAGTTCATCTTCCATACACATTCAAGGCAGTTACAGTATGTTGAGGAACTGGTCCAACATTTACCTTTATCAGGAGGTAGCCTGCTAACCTGTTGTTGACATTTCTCAGTAGTCACTCTTTCCAAAATGACTGTTTGTTGTACAACAAAGGCTTGCTTCTTCGGGAGGTTTGGGACAATAGGCCTTGGTTTACTTAGCTCAATTGCCTGCTGCCGCTCTGTCAGTTAGTCTGCCTGTGTGTGTGTGGCTGTGTGCATGTGCACGAGTGCATACGTGTGCACGCACTCGGGTCGCCTTTTTGCATAGAGAGCGGGGAGGAGTGAGAGAGAGCGAGAGGGGAACTCCAGTCCTCCCCCCTCTCCCCCTCTGATGACTCAGAGAAATGTGCTTGGCTCCGATCCGACCCGCCTTCCAAAGATCTTGGCCCGACACAAACTTGACAGGAGAATATTTCTTTTTTTTTGTTATAGGACCTAAAGCTTTCCAAACGCTCGGATGAGAGCGTAAAACTAAGAACATGCAAGTTACATGTGTAACTTGTCTCAAAGACAACTAATAGTGTTTTTATTTGTTGATGCTTTAATACGGAGGGTAAGTACATTGTGTGGACTTAGGAAGCTGGCCAGTTGGGTGGCTGTTGAATCCAATGTAGTTGCACTTTCTCAGCACACTTAATGAATGCGTCCATTAAAGAATTTGATGTTTGAAATTCCTTCTCCATGCAGCCAAACTAGGCGCCAACAGGCTACAATGCCTGAGTACCTTGCTCCAGATCAGGGCTGTCTTCAGTAGGGCACACAGATGTCAAACGTTTTAAAGCAGACACATTCACATAAAAACACACAAAAGCCTGTTTGAATTGGACGCGTTCAAACAAAACAAACCAAAAGGTTCAGCCGCCTGAACATTATCCAATTCAACAAAATATTTGCCAAGTTACAGCTATTTGTTTTGATAGCTGTAACTCGCTTGGACGTACTCTGAATATCCAGGGACCCAAGGACCTAGAAAATACATTCTCGATATATTTGAAGTTTCATAGTATGTCCGTTACAGGGAGAATACATACGAAGAAGCGTTTGCTGGACTTCACCTCACTGGCCAGCGGGCCTCCAAGCTCACTGGCACATGAGCGGATGTGTGGGGAAGAGGGCTTTGGTTCCTACCAACAGACCAAAGCCCCGCTACCCTCTGTGGACTGCACTGCCACCCCACTAATGTGTCTAGCTACTGAATGTATCACCCTTTGTCTCCAGTAGTAGTAGTTGGCTAACTCCGTCCTTAAGGAGGCTTTGTTGAGATGTCCCTCGGGTCAGGCACTGTAGCTGGAGATGAACATGTGGAACTGCATCCACATTCTGTACTGCTCTGGGGTGTCCCCCCATAACCACGTATCCATTCCCTTGGTTTATGCATTTGTATCACCCGCTCCTGCACGCTGTTCAGAACTACACACGCACACGCCATACCTCCTGGCCGGAGTAATAACAGTGATAAATCTGGACTAGTAAAGGGACTGCTGTTCTATTGAGGAAAGCACAAAATCAAGCGAAGATTGCATTTTTTGTGTACGTGCAGGATTGTGTGTTCTTGCGTGAAGGTGCATGTTTGTGGGTTCTGTGGTAATGTTGCACGGGAAATGAGAACATGCACACTGCCATGAACAGTGAGGTCCATGATGGACTGACTTGGCTCGTGGAGGTTTTAAGTTCAGTACTACGTCAATACCACCCTTCCCCCCATCACCCCAGGATCCACATCTGTATTCCCTCACTGTGTGTCTTTTGTTATTAAATCGCAGCCTCATCGCAACAGCTCCTACCGGGTTTAGGGTAGTCAGAGATCAAGGCGTGCCTTCTACTGCACATCCCGCCAAGCCATGCTTGAGACTCTGTGAATGAGTGAGAAATAAGAGTGGGGTTTGTGTGTGTGTGTGAGCAAAGTACCGCAGGACTGGAGGTGTTTAATATGGGTAGCCCCGCGGTCCCTGGATCTCCCTGTGCGAGAGTCAGAGTGAGAGACCGGTAAGAGAGGAGAGGGAAACGGCTCGTTTGAAGTCTATCTCTGTGCCAAGCATCAAACAGCAGCTCTTCAGCCACCTCAGACAGTTCTCAGTACACACACACACACACTTGTCCCTCTCAGAGTTTGCTGCCCACACAGTTGTAATCCCCATTCACAGTTCCTATGTCAGCTCGGACAGCGGCCATTTTGTTGTATCCCATCTGTAGGTATGTAGTACATCTGTGCGTCTGTCCTTCACAATCGAATCTCGGTCACTAAGGGAAAGTGGAGGCTCTATAATGACAAATGTCTATTAGTCTTGCAGATGCACACCTGTGGTTACTTGATTTCTCGTTGAAACATGTAATACTGACGTGCTATGACTAGCAATGAGGAGTGTAAGGGCTTGTAGTTAAGAAGTTAATAATGCAGATCGCTGGTGAGTGACTCATGTCTGTGTTATGGCGGAAAGGTAAGAGGAATATGGCTTCTCTGACACCGTGGGTTCAGGCTGGGTACAGAACAGTACCCACCCTCTCTTTCTCCAGCTGTGCTATGTTACCAGTCCCACCCATAGTTGGTGTGTGTGAGAAGTATGGGTCGCGAGGGTGAGTCATCCCCTGAGCTCTCCCATCATTATTCCCTCTCACATCCACACACCGCTGAGTCCCTCAGACACCTTCACACCCTGCTTATCAAACAGACAGGCACTGCCCAGTGTTACATGTCAATCATTCCACCCACGGAGAGACATTGTAGTTATTTATCTCCAGCTGAGTAGCAAGAAGATACCCTGTGTAGTCTGCTGAGATAGGGAACAAAACAGACCGTGGATTTTAGAACTGTGTTTCATTGAAAGAAATGACAACCTTATTTTTCAGCAAAACAGACACTTTGACAAAACTGTAAACAAATTGAATTAAAGAAAATAAGTCCTCGACTACCTCAACTATGTTTCAAGGTGAAGTGCCATCCAATATGTTTGGAAGCATTTCTTTAAAGGAGAGAGTATCCTGCTGCCATCAGAGGTTCTATCATCAATGAAGACAAGTGAGCCAGTTCCAGAGGAAGCCTTCCTTGCCAAAAACACAATCCCCTCCACCTTATTATGAAGATGACTTAGTATGCCAGTTCCTTGTTTACCTCTACTTACATCTTGACGTGTTCTTCTGCAAATGGCTGTGTCATGGCTGTCCCCCAGAGAGAGCTCCTGTTCTGTCTGACATTTCTTAATTGGTTCTTCATCATGGTATTCTTTGGTCATCCACTGTAGAGGTCTTTCTTGCTCCATGTCTTGCAATGTTTTTGCTAACTAGTGCTTTCCTGCTTTATGTACCAAACAGTTGACTTGGGCACTCCTTATTTTGTGTTTGTTTGATTTCCTCTGATAAATCTGCATCATTATGCAGTCCAATACAACTTCCATTGACAGTCCTTTTTGTCCTTGTTTCAGACACCTCTAACAAGCCTAAAATCAATAGTAAATATTCATACCTTTCTTGTGCAAGCAACGATAATGAAAATAAACACGCCTGCCTAAACGTGACAGCTTTGAAGACAATTGTCTCAATACTTTTGGGATCTTAAAATCAGAGGACTATGTACAGAACCCCCTGTTTGAAATACACTGCTCAAATTAAGGGAACACTTAAATCACAAAATATATTAAATATATATATATATTAAAGAACAAAACCTTTACTGTACATTGTGTAATTCATTGAGTAACAATGGTCAATGGACACCAATATCATCATCCGATTGAGGGCTGCATTCATAAATCAAAGTAGACAGTTGAAATCACAGGCTGTTCTAGGTTGCATTCAGAAAACATCTGGGCATGCTCCTGATGATACGGCAGATGGTATCCTGGGGGACCTCCTCCCAGACCTGGATCAAGGCATCAGCAAGATTCAGGACAGTCTGTGGCGCTACTTGGCGGAATAAGATGCACCTATACATAACGTCACAATGGTATTCAATTGGATTCAGGATTGTGAGGGCCGTCAAACGCATCAATGCCTTCGACATCCAGGAACTACATACACACTCATACCAGTACGTAGGGTACCGTTGGCTAGCAAGTGAAGGTCTGCGCGACCCTTCAAGGTTATGCCTCCCCAGACCATCACTGACCCACCGCCAAACCTGTCATGTTGGATGATGTTGCAGGCAGCATAACGTTCACCACAGCGTCTCCAGACTCTTTCTTGTCTGTCACATGTTCTCAGTGTGAACCTGCTTGCGGACTTGCCAAATCTGGTGTTCTCTGGCGAATGCCCCCTTATGGAGTCTTTTTCTGACCGTTTTGTCAGAAGCATGGACACCTGTATCCCACTGGAGATCATTTTGTATGGCTCTGGCAGTACTTCTCCTGTTCCTCCTCGCGCAAAGGAGCAGATACCGGTCCTGCAACTGGGTAGATGTCCTTCTACGGCCCTGTCCAGCTCTCCTTGTGTAATGGCCCATCTCTTGGTATCTCCTCCATGCTCTTCCAACCTCAGAAAACCATCATGCAACGTATGGATGTGCCAGCCTGGAGGTGCTCATGCTACCAGTAGTGACAAGGACACTAGCAAAGGAGAAGGAGAAGGAGAGAGCAGTTGTCTGCAAAACCATAATAATCTGCATATTGATCACAAAAAAATGAAATGCATTTGTTTGAATTAACATTAACGGCTACACATAAAGGCAGCATCTGGAGATACCCTCCCTGGCACTTCATGCCCCTGTCGCTGTGTGTGCAGTGAGAAGGCCCTTGTCTGTGTGTTTGAGGTAAGAAGGCCCAGATCTGTTTGTTTGCAGTGAGAAGGTCCCTGTCTGTGTGTTTGCAGTGAGAAGGTCCCTGTCTGTGTGTTTGCAGTGAGATGGTCCCTGTCTGTGTGTTTGCAGTGAGATGGTCTCTGTATGTGTGTGTATTAAAATCATTTTGTGAGTTTCAAAGGAAATGTTAAAGAATTAAAAAAATACAAAACTGATTTGTAGAAAATAATATTGTTACTACAGATATATCTCCAAATAATGTAATAACTTTGCATATTTAATGTAATTTGAAACAATTCCGTAAAACAATATTACTTTGTTTGGCTGGTATTGTTAACTGGTTAAAAGAATGGAATGCACTGTTAATGCAAAAATACACTAAAATCTCTGTAGTTAACTTATATTAATTGTCTATGAAGCCTCACACTTCCATTATACTTACCCTCTTTGCTATGGAAGTGTTGGTTACCAGAGGATTATCTATCAAAAAGTACAATATTAAACCTGACACGCACACAGCTATTATAGGTGAGTGAGATAAGAAACGTGGCTACATGTGGACTATTTTAGTATTTTTGTGACATGCATACAAAATCTTGAAGAAATTACCTCAAAGAATATACTTATCAAGGCTAAATCAACATTTTGTTTTATATTTTTGCAGAACCCTACAAATAAACCTGTGTAAGAAATCTCACTTGTTGTTTATATAACAACAATCCTTGATTTATGTTTATGGTGGAATCTTTGGCAAAAGTCTGTCAATCTTATTTCTTGGGGTAAAATATGAATAGCTACTTAAATAAGAAAGTTTGGCTGCACCATTTTGTTTACTTTAGAAAGATGACATTCTCAGTTAAGTAAAATAAACTGGATGTGACACCGTGCAAAAGACAAGCCAAAGCATGTCCCGAAATATAATTTATGTATGTGCTGCTATGTTTTTCCCCATTCACTTTTATACTTGGATTTTATGGCTAAAATGGTTACAATAATTCTACTTAGATTATGCACATCTAAACAACCTATCACACATCTAGCCCAAAACAAGAGGTCTCTTTAGAAAAATTCCCAGACTAACTTTAATTCCATTTTATTAAACTATTATTCTTTAACAGTTCAGAATAATTCAATTATTGAATTAATTTGATTATAAATAATGCAATGGATTTTACTTGGACGGTGAACTAAAATAAGCCCCTGCAACCTTTTTACAGGTTTAATATGGCTATAATGAGAGCACATCTTTCTCTACAGCAGCCTCCATTAATATACTCATAACATAACATTAGGTTGTATTATAAATAGACCAAGCATATTTGATCAATAAAACCAAACTTGCTAATGCATTCTTTTATTGTGAAATTCTGTCTATTTGTTCTATTTTGATTTTGAAGTCATGGTAGTCCTGTCAGCCCAAGTTTCATACTCACAACACACAAGCAACTGAGATGAAAATAGAAATGTCTCCAGATTGAAAAGAGTCGCAAAATAATTCTTCTCAGCAGAGAATTTTATCTTCATGCTTTCCAGCTTAGTTTTTTTATTTGTAAATGTAATTTTACGAATGTTATTTTAATGTTCTTTTCCACTGATTAATTGACACATATCTACCTGCAATTTGCATCAATTCTGTTTTGTTTTAGATGGTGAGAATGCTGGTTCTTTACCCAAGGTACTGTACAACAAAGCTGAAAATGTTACCCAGGAAAACCGTTTGATATTTTAATATTCTGAATGTTTTATTGAGTTCCAAAGTTGTTTTATAGTGCCAGTTTGGTTAAGAAAAAACAAATTCATATATTTTTTCCAAAAAGAAATTGTGGTTTGGATTGTGTTTGAATAACAGAAGGTGTAGATTGTATGTATGCCGTGAACATTTATTCGTTAATATTCCCCTGCTTCATTTGGTATTCAAATAGTCTACGTTTTTTGTTAGTCTTGAGCTCTCTTTTGAATAGGTGTGTGTGCAGGTGTGTGTCTGGGTTGCTTGTTATGGCTAAGATTCAAGAGACAGCTTTGGTGTGGTCTAAACAGCTTTTTCATACATAAACTGTAACGATATGTGTTACGGAGTTGTAACACTTGATGGCCAATTGAGAACTTAAATATAGTGATTTGAGTAAATTATTACATTATCTGTAATCAATTAATATTTTAATAACCAGTTAATAATACAATTACTTATTACATTATGCACAAAACATTTTTGTTTTTTTGCTAAGCAATTTAAAAATGTTTATGATGTATTACATTAACACTGAATAACATTACTAGCAGTTGGTACAGGATATGTATTGCTGGCAGTTATGTCGAGATAGTAATGTATTCACCTCTAAAATGAATGCAACCCCTGATCAAATTTAGAAAATTCCTATTTAAAGAAATAAACACAAGAAAACAATATTATGTTATACTGAAACGATTCAACAAAATTAGTTTATATCTCAGAAATGTAGTTGTCTAGATGACGCCCCGAAGGATTCTTAAAAATGTAATCAAACAATGACACTTAATGAACATTATTGTAGCCTTTCATGGATTTCTGTATCACTGGGTTCGAAAAATGTAAAACCCATATAAAATGAATTTCTCATTCATCACCATGAAGATAGACAAAGACTAATGAAAAGAGACATGCTTGTTGACCATCAGGCAACTGGTAAAACATTTGCTTGAACTTAATATACCACCCTCCACTACCAAGGTTATATCTTAAAGGACCAAGTCCATTGGAACAGTGGTAGACGTGCCTGGTAGACTGCAGAGGAACAAATGCAATTATATTTATTAAAAAATATTTTGTAACTTTTATATCAATGTTGCAGCCTACACCTAAAAATTACATTCCAAAGAGATGTCAATTTACATATCGGTAGCTTGTGTGACGTGAATAAGATCAAAATAGTTTTTTATTCAAACTTGTACCGACTGGTCTACCATGGCTTTTTTAAAATACTTTTGGAAGTGCGTCCTGTTCCCAGGCATGGTAAGGAAAACGGTTCAGTGCAACAATGTAATTAAATAAAGAATGGGTCAGTAGTCAGGCATGCATCTCTGGACTTTTGGCCATTGGCTCCCACATTTTTTTGATTATTTTATGCTTGCAACATGATATGAAATACCTTTGAATGTCTCTCTGAGGTAATATACTGATTCTTCATATCCACATATTTTATATTCAGCCCAAAATGCTAGGTTTCATATATTTTATTTTACAAAGATATAATACATTTATTGTTCAGGGAAATAAATGTATACATTGATTAGTTAATTCCTTGGATCATACTAAAGTACTGTATAGTTTTTTGTCTGCACATTTTTATCAAGGTTGGCAATCAATTTCTAGGTGACTGTATATACTATGTTATTTGCATAGTTGGATGCATCTCATTAAATAACAGCTGGTACCTTAAGACGGGCAAGCAGGCTTTTATCGGTTGGCAGATATGTTGGATTAGATGGCAGAGTTAATAGGATAAATAATATATACCCCTCATCTTCAGAGACACACTTTCACACACCAACCCCCCTCCTGTTGGATATCACTATACTGGTAAGGAACAATAATAGATTACCATAAAAAATATGTTTTCTAGCCCTTACCCATAAACCATTATCCAAACCCTAAATCCACCAATGTTTTACCCCTCGCCTAAACTGAAACCCTAAGCTTAAAATGTTTTGTTTGTAAGGAAAGGCCAAATTTCCTCACTTCACAGAATTTTCCATGTTTTTATACTTTCCATATTAACTATGCTATTACACACACAGAAACACACTCCTCTCCGAATCCCTGAGGGTTATTTTCCCCTTGAGCCTCACTGTGGTTTTCAAAGCCAAATGTGTTGAAAAAGATTTAACACACCCTGTGATGGTCCAAAACATTCAGCCGCCACCACAGGCAACTGGATTGTAATGGGTTTCACCAGTTCTTTTCTTTCTCTTCTGTACTACCCAACCCTGATAACTGTCTTTTCACCTGGTACTATAGCCCAGGGTTTCCCAACCCTGATAAATGTATTTTCAACTGGTACTATAGCCCAGGGTTTCCCAACCCTGATAAATGTATTTTCACCTGGTACTATAGCCCAGGGTTTCCCAACCCTGATAACTGTCTTTTCACCTGGTACTATAGCCCAGGGTTTCCCAACCCTGATAAATGTATTTTCACCTGGTACTATAGCCCAGGGTTTCCCAACCCTGATAAATGTCTTTTCACCTGGTACTATAGCCCAGGGTTTCCCAACCCTGATAACTGTCTTTTCACCTGGTACTATAGCCCAGGGTTTCCCAACCCTGATAACTGTCTTTTCACCTGGTACTATAGCCCAGGGTTTCCCAACCCTGATAAATGTCTTTTCACCTGGTACTATAGCCCAGGGTTTCCCAACCCTCTTCAGGGACCACCAGTAACCCTAAACTGGCCCCTCTGATTCAGTTAGTTTGAAATCCCTTCACTTTCTTCATTTAGGTGCACCATGTTTGGGTAATACATGTGTGAAATGTAGGAAGTCCTGCATTAGTAAAGACAGCGTCTCAAGAGAACTGACATGACGTGAAGAATTGACATGATAGAAAATATATCAGCTCTTTCTCTTGAGTGAGTAGCTATGATTCAAATGGTGGTCTGGTGTTTCTGGCAGCCTCCTGGGCATCAGAATCAAAAAAGGGTTTGGTTTTGATCTCTTACCCTTACTGTTGTGTTTATGTGATATCATAAACGTTTAAAAAAAATCAACCAACCTATTGGTTAAAAGAACTGTCAGTTACCGGTCAACAAAGATTTCTTCTACTCTGAGACTGCCCAAATCCCTGCTTATTATAGGCATACTTACAAGCAGTGGACAACGATGGACAACATCTAGCAATGTTTTAATAATGACCTAATAGAGTAGGGACCTTCCATTGCCTTCCGAACAGCTCCTATCCTTCTTGGAATGCTGACGTAAGTCCTGAACTGTGTAGGTGGTGCGTTATTGCAAAGCTACATGGCCCTCCAAGTCCCAGAATGCCTCATAAAGGTTCAGATCTGGTGATTGGAGACACCATGTAAGACATTTGAAGACAATGTCGTGTAGACAAAGCTCTGGCGGTGTTGGAAGGAACTGGAAGTACCTTCGAACTGGGACAAATTAAAACATCATTGGGTAACGGATCTGCTATGTTTCTCTCATGCATGGATGCCATAACAGATATCTCTCTGATGTGGTTCACGGACTCTAGGGGGCTTTCATCTCTGTGGTGGTTTGTTTGGGAATAAATGCCAAAACGGTGTGGGCGGCAACGAGTCATGGAACCAGAGCCAGCCGGATTGGCTTGGCTTGGCCTCACCACAGCCATAGCATTCTGTTGAGCTGGTTTTGCCTGGAGACAGGGGGGCAGAGGAATAGAGGAAATGGGGCGGGCTCAAGAAACTGCTTGGCCAGAGTTGAGATCTGGTTTTGCTGAGTGAATGGTTCTTTTTGTTGCGTCCTACCGTGACTCATTCATTTGTAACTGCTGCCCTGAGGAGTGAAGGGAGGGGAAGGCGCTGAAGTGGTTAAATCATTAGTAGACTGCGTGTCTATAACTGCTATTGGCCTACTTTCTGACCGATCTATACCCCAACCTAGTCCCTGGGAAGGATGAAGTGAAGTGTTTGATTAGGAATTCTACTTATTTAGGACACTGTCTGTCACTTAGTGGAAAATATTTTCAGTGTAAATAACTATAAGGGATGCTTTTTATTTTTTATGTTTTCCTTTATTGATACGGGTAAATCAAGTTCAGACCTAGGTCTCTTTTTGTTGTGCCCTGTTTTCCAACTATAAAAAAAAAAATACAACTATAAAAAACACAATAAAATATAAACACAAAGTAAAACGTACAATTTGAAATACACGTATATCAAGAAATGCAATCACAATGAACAATATAATTAGTATTTATAAAGCATTTCAATGAAATTCTTTATGGGCACCAGAACATCATGGCATTCTACCAGAGGGGTTCGTAATAGCCAAAAGCACATCATCCTTACTCTGCGGTACTGCACAGTTCTAGAAAAGTCTCAGACTTTGCTCTAAGGTATTTTTTATCAATTGCTGAGACATACTCACTCGTGTGCGTTCTAAATATAGTAAGGATCAAACTACGAGGGACATACTGTAACATTTTACTTTTCCTCAAATTCATATGAACCCACATAATTGGCACTGTTCCATTTAACTGAGGACGGAGTGCAGATCTGTCGTCTGAATAACACAGTCGCCATTCTGCAGCAGACACATGTTGGCCGATACCTGATCAGTGTCACGTTTTTCATCAGTTCCTGATCTTATCCCAGAAGCAACCTATATCCCACCCTCAGCAGTTGGCCTTTGTACTTTCAGAGCACCAGCCAGCATGTGCTTGTGTTCTGCCGGCTCACGTCTTTAGTCTTGTGGAGGACATTCGAAATGCACTCCTTTGTTCTTTAAAAACACAGGTGTTCTCTTAGCCTCTGTCTGATTATTTAACCTCGCCCCACTATCCTGTCTCCGGATGTGTCCCAAATAGCACCCTGTTCACCACGTTGTGCATGGGTGTCTCAAACCTCCCTGAGGTACCAGTATTTGGACTACATTTGGAACTGGAGTGCAGTGTCCCAAACCTCCTTGAGGTACCAGTCCTCGGACTACATTTGGAACTGGGGTGCAGTGTCCCAAACCTCCTTGAGGTACCAGTCCTCGGACTACATTTGGAACTGGGGTGCAGTGTCCCAAACCTCCTTGAGGTACCAGTCCTCGGACTACATTTGGAACTGGGGTGCAGTGTCCCAAACCTCCTTGAGGTACCAGTCCTCGGACTACATTTGGAACTGGGGTGCAGTGTCCCAAACCTCCCTGAGGTACCAGTCTCGGACTACATTTGGAACTGGGGTGCAGTGTCCCAAACCTCCCTGAGGTACCAGTCCTCGGACTACATTTGGAACTGGGGTGCAGTGTCCCAAACCTCC
>JACXGK010004981.1:0-35302 GCA_016801125.1 Novumbra hubbsi | reverse complement strand
CGGTCGTGAAAGACATCCGGAAGGCCAGATGCGCAGATCAATCCGAGGACCCTGGCGCGCAGCCGCAGAAGCAGCTAGCGTCCCCGAGCAAGAGGAAGAGGTGTCAGACGTGCCCTCGCAAAAAGGATAGTAAAACCAACACAATGTGCGGCAGGTGTAGGCGATACATATGCGGAAGTTGCGCTCGCGCGTATTGTGCAGACTGCGCGGAGTCAATACAGGATGGGCAGGATGGGTCCGAGTGACCCGAGGGCCCGGGGGGTGGGCCGCAAGCCGAGGACAGCACAAGGGTTAAGCAACTCAACTCTGATTACAAAAGTCAATTTGCCAATTTTTCCAAAGAAGCCAATCAAATTAAAGATCAAATATTACACTACCGTATAAGCGTATTAACTGGTTTGTTATCAGCAGGCAGCAGTCAGACAGCAGCGAGCCTAGCGGTCTGACGAGTAACAAATATGTTGCCAAATCAAATCTTAAGCTGGCAAGGGCAAACATTTAAATGTTGTTCCAGAACATAGCAGTTACATAAAATGTTGCATGTCACCATAAACAAATCTGCTAAATGCCTAAAATGTATTTGTAAAATAGCAAATTAGCAAAGAAAAAAGCAAATTAGCCAACATTACATAGATAGCTAGTTTTAATTAGATGTTATTTAGACAATTTGAAGGTTAGGGTTAAGATAAAGGTGCTGGCTCATTTTATGGTGTCAAGGGCGCTTGATGATGCGGAGCAAGAGTTTATTTGCTTACACCTGGACGTAGTTGAGGCAGTGGACCGAAAGGTTCCTGCCCAGAAGGTGGCTTGACAAGACAGAGATGGGCTCATAGTTATCTCTGTTCGTATATATAAGTCCAAATCTGGAACATCTCCATCCAGGCCCCGATTCCTCTTCCTTTCCCCTCCTGTGCCCAGGTCATCAGAGATAGAGAGACGAGGGACAGAAAGAGATGAATAGAGGGTCATAAGGGAAAGAGATGGAAAGAAAGAACAAGAATGAGAGGGACAGATAAATCAACAGACGGCTGGTAGCCCTGCCAAGTCTTTGCCCTGAGGGTGGTTGATGCGTCTGGGGTTTGGATGGGCATCCATTGCCTTTTGAACAGACAGCCGGCGAGCGTTTCATCTCTAGAACTAACCAAAAGTTGGGAAAAGAATAATAAAGTATTGCAGAACCAATAACCCCTCTCTCCCCCAAGGGTAAAAGCAAATTATTCTATAATGTTGGTTTTTGGTTTCACTTCCCCTAAGCCCTGTTGGACATAAGCATAAGATTTTGAGGAAGACACATACCTAAGACCCAAGTTTTTAAATGGCATCCATCTGGAACTGCAGGATGTAAGTACTGTTCACATTGCATGATAGTTCCCGGGTTGATCCTACTCCTGTGTTGTGAACCTGCAATTTTGATGTGAGAATCATATGATGTATGCATGTTTTCTCTCTTTATTATTTCTTCGCTATGGCTCTTTCTTTTACTCTGCTTTTCTCGCATCTCTTTCCAAATTATCTTTCCAGCCAGGCTTCAGGACGATAGCAGATATGGAGAGGGAGAATAGCTTGAATTGTTAGCTGCTAACAAAAAATATATTTTATTCCATTTGTTTACAACTTGTCAGCTGTCATTCATGTACACCCATTACTGTACACGCACACACATGCACGCACGCACGCACACGCACACACGCACACGTATGTTTTCCTTGTGTTGTGGTGTTTTGTATTGTCATTTCAAATGTTTCCCAATAATATTTTTTTTTTAATTCTTTTACGAAGTTATAAGACTAGTTATAAGACTATGTCATTAAACTAAATGTTTATTCTGCCTTTCTCTGAACTGGGAGAGAGATTTTCATCTACAGATGTTGCTTATTTAATTCAAGCATACTAAACAGGGTATGTTTTGACTCTTATAGCTGGCAATTGTGCTTTACAAAGACAATGTGTGTGAAAAAAGGTGAATAGTACTTAGGAGTTGGGGTAAATGGTCCAGAACTGCACAATGGCAAAACTTTGTTAGCTAATGTAAAACACTGTAATAGACTAATTAGAAACCTAATTTTAAATATCTTAGCCTTTGGCAGCTTGTGTTCAGTTTTCCTTTCTCCAGTCAGATATCATTTGCTAAGAAAGAATTTTTTGTCACATTGTATAATTTAATTGAAACTGAATAATTTATCATACATTGAAACCTTTTTCTTCAAAACAACTCAATTTGGGTCCTGCGGTTGCCATGACGTCTTTAGAAAAGTATAGGTTCAGAGCTTCTGTACATATTTTGTTTTTAACACTTTATAGCCTTGTGCTGAAGTGATCAAGCCCAGACAACAAAAGGTTGCTGGTTCTAATCCCCCAAAATGTTGGTCTGTCCCTGAACAAGACAGTTAACCTCCAAGTTTGTTGCTAATTACCTAGGAAAAATATCTGTAAAGAAATGTGTTTGCTAGAATATCTGATCTTAATCCACACAGTTGCTGAACTAATGGCAAATGACTCTAATTTGCTTGGCCAGCTGCACAATTTGAATGATGCAATTATAGTCCACACAGCACCTGGAGGCTTACAGCAGCTATTCAAATCTCCCCGACCCGGTTTCTGTAGATATACTGTGTGGGGACTGCAGAGCAGAGATATGTGGTTTCGCACCACGACTGATCGTTGAGGGCTACTACACATTAGTGGTGGTCTCCTAGGTACTGAAACAGCACAGTGGCTAATTATCTAGCCAACCTACAACCCACGATGAACAATGGCGAGTCACAAGCCCATCTGTCTGACACCTACTCCTCTCTGTGCCAGTGGCACTCCCTCTCCTACTACGAAGCGTCAGTGGTGCAACGGAGAAGGGTCAGTGGTGCAACGGAGAAGGGTCAGTGGTGCAACGGAGAAGGGTCAGTGGTGCAACGGAGAAGGGTCAGTGGTGCAACGGAGAAGGGTCAGTGCCAGGAGAGGAGAATGAGGAGGTGACCTGAGGGAGGAAAATCATTTTTAGCATCCACCGAATAGGATGCAGCTGAGACAGAATAAAAGAAAATTGAGAAATTGAGTTATGTTTCTCATTTTCTTTAAGCAGGAAGAGTATCAAACCAAGGCTAGAGTACCATATGGTGCAAATAGAATCGTTTTTTTGACTACGTTGTCAGAATCTATCCTTTTCTCATCTAATATCTGTATCCAGGAGAGTGTGAGGAGTCAGGCGACTGTATAATATGTATTGACATCTTGCCCATCTCTGCCATCTGCACTGGCTGTCAACAAAAGGCGATACAGCACTAACTATCCCATTTCATCTCCAGTTTCAGGGGGAGATTTAATAGACTTTAACTAAGCCACTTGCCAGTTGCTTGTTATCAACTTGGGAAAGAGAGAAGGCCATCATTACCAAGTGGGTAACTGGGCAACTTGGCACATCACCTGTTGCCACCTAAGCAAAAAAGAAAAGTGCTGTTCTATATTCTGTTGCAACAACAGGTATTTGTGCAAGCATTACTGTCTGCCTCTCACATGTGTAATTAGTTTACATTTCGCAGAGTTATCTCAAGGGAGGTTTTCCGGATGAGACAGCTTTTGGATAATGGGGAAGAAAGCCCCCAGAATAGTGTACATGGATATTCAAAGACAATAGAATAAAAGGTCAAATACTTGGGGTTTAGCTGGACAGCCGATCGGAATGCATTGCAATTGGCCTGAATAAATAAATACATTTGTTATTATTCGACTTGCCTGGCTAAATAATGATTAGAATAAAATTTAAAAACAATAGTTAGTGTGAGCAGTCCAGGGGTTCCACCATTCTAAACACGGCAAAATTGTGGAAATGTATTTGATTGAAAAACCACACAGCCAAGTTCAAAGCTCTTTTCCAATTTTCAAAAAATGATCTCTGTTCCAACATATTGGCAAAAAACAAATGCCTTTGCCAAACTCAACCCAAAACTAAAATACTGTGCAAATCAAAGCTATATGGGGTGTTTGCAATTTACAGGGTGTGTTTCAGTTTCAATTAAGGAATCTAAATAAGAACACTGGTAATAAGGCTCATTCCACTAATTGGAGAGCCAGACACCGGAAGGCAACTTCTCGTCAGCTGGTGTCCTCCGTTCTTCTGAAACGTGTTCCCTCTTATGCTGGGCTGGCGTTGGCACTGGTTCCTCTGGGAAATGGGACACAGCAACAGTCTCCTGAAGGTAAATTGACATTATTTTCTGTGACCCCCGTTGGACTGTTAAGGGGTTTGTAATATGTCGGCTTTATTTCAGGCCAGATGAACCTTTAAACAGACAATCAATTCCAAACATCTAAACTTCAATGGCATTTGTGAAGCAAGAAACAAAGGATGTTAGACACACTTGAATTGTACATAATTTAATCTGCAATGGTGAATTGACAACTGGCTGGTAGAATAATATAAAAATGGTTTGGTTCCACTAGTAAATCTAGCTCAGGGATTGTATTGCTGCCACAAATTTCTTTTATTGTTTGCTTGATCTTTTGAGCACTAAAACATGAAACAAAAATGAGGAAATATGTTAAGATGACTTAAGTAGATGAAAGAAGCAACTTGAAAAAAGGTGGTTAAAGACACCCACTGTGGAGGTCCTCCAGAGGTCCTACTAAGAAAAGGAAATAAACAACCCACATTAGACAACAGGTTCCCTTTGACAACTGACAGTGCTAACATGATGGTCTCTTTTTCCAACTGATGCACTGAGGTAGTAGCTTAAATACTAGGGAGGCCACAGCACAAGGGAAACGTTTCCTGACTATTGAGGTGATATGCAGGACCTGCCATAGGCTAATAACGTAACTGCGATGCATACTTGCCACCGTGCTTAAGCACCAACATCCAAATAACCTGAACGCCAATTTCCAAATAGAGACACAAATAGTGAAGTGGTGTTGAAAAATACATGAGGTCGTTGATTGTGGCTGAACATAGCTCCGTCCACAAACTAGTCAACCGGTACTTGAGCACCTCTGGGTGTGTAGATTCATTAACATGCAGTCCTGCTCAATGATCTAATTAAAATGTGAAAACATGTGTTGGATAATTGAGAGTATAAATAAGGAGGGGAAAATGATGGTGTCATTAGAAAGGAGATATGAAGGAAGTGAACGTGTTGCCATATTTACTAGGGTGGAGGCTTATGAATATAGGTAAGGTTTGCTTACCTATATACATAACAGTCTCACACTGACTCTGGTCTGAGACACTAATCCTTTATATCACACTGACTCTGGTTTGATACAACAATCTTTTATATCCCACTGACTCTGGCCTAAGACACTAGTCCTGTCTAATACATTGACTCTGGCCTGAGACACTAGTACTTTGTTGCTTACTGACTCTGGCCTGAGACACTAGTACTGTGTTGCACACTGACTCTGGCCTGAGACACTAGTACTGTGTTGCACACTGACTCTGGCCTGAGACACTAGTACTGTGTTGCACACTGACTCTGGCCTGAGACACTAATACTGTGTTGCACAATGACTCTGGCCACCCACTATTTAAACTGTATGAAGTATTATACAAATCCATGTTTGAATGGTTGTTAATCATCAGGAATATTGTGTGCTTGTTCTCAGATTGTCGAGCACATAAACTGATGAAAAGATATGAGAAACATTCAGACAAATTCAAAACCTTTGAGAAATAATTAGGCTTGGGCTGCACCATGTTTTTCTGAATATTTGATCAGCAAACAAACTATCATCAATCATATAAGCTCAGTCATACAGCAGGCCACAGTATGATGCAAACCATCCATATTCTTTTGAAAGGCCTAATCTTTTTTGAAGTTAAGCACATGGAAAATCTCCAAAACTGACTACTTTTTACCCTGAAAAAAGTAGTTATTATCCAATGATTTTCTAAATGTTTGAAGAGTGTCCAAGGAATGACAATGCTAAACATTTTTGAAAAGTAAATGTACCAGGCATGAGTTACTTTGTAATAGCACATCATATTTATTTGTTTTACTTTGTGTTATGTATTACATGTTAGTCTTACTATGAATAAAGGGTCTGGACAGCAATAAAGGCACAGAGAAAAGAGAAAAGCTTTCTAATTTCCCTAAACTGCAGATTTTCTCTTCCATTCCACTCACCTTTCCCAATCCACTGTGTAATTCCATGCTGTAAATTTCACGTCCATTCAAGCATAACATTGTTTGCATCTGTTGCTAACCAGCTGTCCTCGGAGACTTCGTTAATGATCTTGACACTTTAATAAGTAAATACACTGCTGTCGGCACACCCTTTGACAACTTCAATCTCGCAATGTTTGTTTGATATAGTTTTTTTTCTTTTTCGTTCTCCCTCCAGCGTCGTTGCCTTTCATGAAATAATCCGTTGATTTTGTCTTCTGTGTAGCACTGACTGCTAAAAGTTGCTACGTTGAATAAAGAATCCTTACTAGTACCGTTAGCTTCTGTGGTTGCCCTAACTCCATTTTAGATGAATGCTCCTAAGATGAACTGTCGCTTTAAATAAAAGCGTCTTCCAACTAAAATGTAAGTAGATGGCTCAAATCTGCTGTTACCGCAGTAACATTGTATCATTTAATTAACCCCCTTCATGCTTAAACGAGTCTGATTTAATCTGACCAACAACCACAGAAATATGTTTTCGGGGGCTTCTGCGTTATGACCTAGTGTAATTAATGTAAGATAATAAGTAGTCAGCCAACTGAATACTCAAGAAAAGCACCAGAGAAACAAATAATTCGAGACCTTATCTTGAAGGTGAACAAAATATAAAGTGAGTGTAAATATTTCATAGTCGTTGGGATTTTCTGATCACGTTTTTGTTGTTGTCATGGCAACCAAATACCCCACGGAGACAGAGAGTTACAAGGCATTTTTATCAGAGGTGACTTTTCTTATTGACAGTGCCTCACAAAACAAAATGTGGTTTGTAGCCTTGGGCAAAAGGCTTTTTTAGTAAACCATTTTACTAAATTACCTGGAATAGCATTATCATTTGTCTCTCATTTACTAAGATATTCTTCTAAACTGAAGGCTTGTATTTTGGTTTGGTTGATTCACTATGAGGTAATCATTTTGATATTTATTTCTTACACCTCTGTCACTTCATAACAAAGTGAATATATAGCCATCCCTGGGTTGAGTGGAGATGAAGAACCAAGGCTGTGGGGGGCTTTAGGTGATTAGTAGAAATGTGTGCCTAATTAGAGTCATTGCCTCACTGTACATCTTTGTCATGGTGGCAAGGAGTTCAAATTCTGGTTAGAATATGTGGCATGCCAACACTGTTCAGGGTGGTTGGATATTCAGTTGCCTGCTTTTATGTAGTGTGGTTAATACTTCAGCAGGAAAATATAGTGGCATTTGAACCAGTGCCAGGGTATTGACCAAACTAACATTTTCAACCAGTTACCACACTACTCGTTTGTTAGGGCTGACATTGAGCTCTTGCAGTGTTAAAGCTGACACAATCACATCATCACGTAAAAAATAATCATTCATCAGGTTACTAGGTTACAGCCATAGTATTCGACATACTATTAATAATAAATGTAATTAGCTAGATTGAATCTTCTTGGTCAGATTATTTGACTCTTTTTCGAATGAGTGGGTGTTT
The DNA here is from genome assembly GCA_016801125.1 of Novumbra hubbsi. Classification (NCBI taxonomy): domain Eukaryota; kingdom Metazoa; phylum Chordata; class Actinopteri; order Esociformes; family Umbridae; genus Novumbra; species Novumbra hubbsi. The sequence continues at coordinate 27,694 of JACXGK010004981.1, read as the reverse complement.
TACTAGTGATATCTATGTTGTAGTTTGTTTATTTTAACAACAAATTGTAACCAAGCAAGATTTTGAACTCTCCCATGAGTGTCACTGATAGATCAGTGCAGACAGACATAAGACCAAAGTCTGATTCCAGTATCATGTTATTATTATCTATTGCAATGTATCCCTCCTACCCTGCGTCAAATAATGGCATATAATTGCCTTGAGCCTCTCCATTATCTGGTTGTTTTAATGAGAATCAGGTTATATTTGTAAAGAAGGTTGGGCAGGTTGGTTTTCAGACAGAGAAAGATGGGCAATATGGGAGGTTTAATTGTCACTGTCTTGGATGTGATGTTCTGCAATATGGACTTCTCTCCGCCCCATTAATCCATTTGGTTGGGACACATTGGATCAAAGGGACATCAAACTCACAACACAATGACGCCGCTGCTACATTACCAGGGTTGTGTCCTGTTACTGTATTTCCTGTGTAGTGCACTACTTCAATCCACTACACATACGCTCCTGTCAGACGTAGGGCTCTACATAGAGAATCTGGTGTATTTCGGGAGGCAGCCTGTGTAAACTCCAGAGTCCAATGACAAGGTAGGCCAATAATGAGTATAAGCCCTGTGGGTGGAAACGTGTTGTGTATTTCTTGAGGGGTTCACGAACATGTGAACAAGAGCTAGCACAGCCACTTTGCCTAGCAGGAAATCAAGCACCATCATTGTAAAGTGGAGAGTAATGAGTAGTGGGACTTGGAGAACAGTCGTCAGAGGAGGGAAATCAATGTAATGATGAAATGACGAGAAGGAGAACGATGAGAGAGAAGGAATAAAGACAGACAATAAGAAGACGGAGATTGAGACAGAAGGAGAGAAATAAAGGAAACACAAATGTAAAAGACAAGGAAATACAGTATTATCCCTATCTTTTTCTTGACTTAAAGCTGCTTTGGGTAGGACTTCCCCATATAAAACAGTCGCCATAAACTGTTAGTATAATATGAATGAGGTCCTGTGAGACATGATCAGCACCTCTGACCACGTCCTGCCTCAGGAATCTAGCTTTGCTAATTTGCTTCGGGCCAGAGGGAGTCAACCAATCATCTTCAAGAAGGTGTGCTTTCCCCTGGAATCATTTTGTGCTCTTGCACACCTATTCTCGTTGGGAAGACATGTTACTACAGTAGGTCAAATCGTAGCCATAGACAATGAAAAAACAGTGTAAATTCCTCCCTTACATACTAAACCATATACAATGTAAACAACGAACAAAAAGAGTTCGTGAAATCAGGCTCAGAAGAATAAGAAGATAGATCAAGCACAAAGGCAAATCTGAGCCAACATTGGCAGCGCAGAACTCTTTCTAATCAACTAGGCCAATCAAAAGGCTTCCTATTGAAAATATGTATAATTGGCTACATGTGGAACAATTTGCACGGAGATATTTAGTACATAGGCTACGCGAAGCACGCATTAATGCATTGAATACAAGCTCCTAACTAGTTAATAATGAGCTATTGAGTGTTATACCTCCATTGTAATTTTGACCCTTGTCTCTCTTTAATGGGCGTTGCTTAAGTTTAGCATCACTCAGGTGTTCGTCTGATAAATATCAATAATAAAACATGGATATAACGAGGCATGGCGTTTTAAAGAGCAGATTCGATTTTTTCCCCACATACCCTTTTTATTATGATTGGTTTTCATCATCAAACCAGCTTTACATTGGGATATATCTTTAGGTTAGGTTATTAATGCTTGTTCAGCCCCACCAACACATCTAGAAATATTGTATAAATCACAAATAGGCCCAGCATTATATAATTACTGATAGGCCTAAAACATATTCGTTTTTTTATTTCAGCATTTCGTACTTCATGGAAATAAACTGATCATGTTTGTAAACCAATTTGTATGTTATGTCAGTGTGTGCTTGACTGAAATTGGCCCCTATAGTTAATCGGAATAGACAACATTTTCCCTCATCATATTACGTACATCTTTGACGTCGATGTGTTGTATCCCTATGTTCGTTTCGGTTCTATTGGAAACCCATTGCATAGCCTGATCTGTTCCCACCACGAGCGTTTGAAGCGCACATTTCTAAAACAGCTAACGTGAAGTCTCTACTGCCACAGACCTACCCTGTGGATTATTTCTTGAATCACCCTCGTCTACTTTTCAGTTATTTCAAAACTAGTTAAAAAAATTGTACGTGAAGGACAGCTTTTTCCAGATATTTTTTCTTAAGGACCTACCCTTGTTGAAATCTGAGTAACTGTCAACTGTCCTCACACTTTGGCACGTCAGGATCCGTAGTACCCACCTTCCAGCCAATAAAAGGCAGGGTAGCCGAAACAACAGCGCAAGTCGTGCCTTCGGAGAACCAACAGTGGCGCTTGGAGAAGTTTTCAGCACCTTGTTCCACAGAGTCACAGGTGCAGTCCAAGAGCCGTGCCATGGAGCTGTCCACTACTCCCAGTTCTGAACCTGCAGACTTTGTCGACCTGTACCCAGTGATGTTGAATGTCTCCTACCTGGACGAGGAGATGGGATTCGTGCCCAACGGGGGAAACTACACGGATCAGCACCGGGTTCAGAGCGCATCCAACATAATAGTAGCCATCTGCATCACGGCGCTTTACTCCATTATCTGCGTGGTGGGACTGCTCGGTAATGTCCTAGTGATGTACGGGGTGGTAAGGTAAGACATTGGAACAGATCTGAACAATGTTACGCGAAAAACGTTGAACAGCTATGTTATTTTGACTACCCTGCTTTATGAGATTGATTGTCTTTATATTCTTTAGCGATTTTCTGCGCACTTGTTCGTCGATCAAAACGCGGGAATGTTCCCCGATAAACTACATTAAACAAACGTTCTAAAATGCGAGGAGCACATACGCGCCTTTAGAGTCAGACATGGAAATACCGATAGAAATATAAAAAGGGCAGAAATTTAAATATACAAACTATTTCATTGGTTTCTAACATGACTGGACTATGGTCTGCTTTCAGACAAATGAAAGAAAAAGGAATTGAAAACCCCTAGAAAGGAGAGCTAATACGAGGATGTGTTAAGGCCATGCAATTTTATTATCCAAAAGTTAAACAGTAATAATCAGTGAAGCTCTTGTCAGATAAGCAACACTTGCTTTCAGTATCCTTTTAATTTTTGAGTATACTCCAGTGGATTCTTTATTTGGAGATTTAGGTACAAGGGCTCTCAAAAGTATTGCATTGTATTGTTTTGCAACATGAAAGGAACACTGATTTAATTTTGTGTTTTTGTACCTGATCAACACAAAAAAACGTCCACAATGACACCGTAAAAATGACATATTCATATTTATTTCAAATACAATACATGATACTTGAAAATAATTGTTTCATTGTATGCACACTTTCAAAAATACCTTTTTATTTCATGTTGTATCGCAATAGAATTGATACCATTTGAAATGGGAGATATACTGGTGGGAGCCATTGTAAAATACAAATAAAGACTTTCTGTACATTACATTGAAAATACTGGATGATGCATTTGGGAATGCCCTGCACAGACTTCATTTCTCCAAGATAATGTAAGGTTGAATTTTTTTTCGTAAAGTGTCAACGACTTCTTTTATAATTGATTAAATGGGTGTTTTTTGACATAGATGGGCACATGACACCCAATAATGATAAAGCGATAAATCAAGTTTTTAAAAATGTATTGCAATTAATTCATAATACATGACTGGAAAACCATATATACACTGCTCAAAAGAATTAAGGGAACACAAATCATCACAGCACAACAACAAGTCAATTCAATTTAAGGAATATCAATCTGTAGAGTTAAGAAACATTAGCATATGTGAATCAATGTCACCTGTTTTGGTGCAAATGGTGCCAGGCAACAGTAAGACAACCCCCCAAAAAGAAAGTTGTCTGCAGGTGGTGCCATCATCCAAGAACTGCCTACACACTCAGGCCTCATGAAGCAATGGTTTGTTATTCATTTCTTGTGTAGCAAAAAAGAACATACATCCTAAGTTCATCTAGACAGAACAGGTATTAAACGGAGATGTGAAACACAATTTATCCGATGAGTCCCTGTGTTTTACTACAATATACTTCAGAACAACTGGGAAACAATGAGAAGAGATGAAACGGTGGCTCAGGAAATTGTTGGTTGCATTACTGGATTTGAATTTCAACGGTGCTTGTAGCTGTTTAGTGTGCTCTCTGCTCAGCAGCAGTGTGAGAAGGAAGATATGGAAATAGAGAGGAAGAGATGCTTGTTACCTGAAATGTATTAGAATTCTTCTTGACTGCAGTGTCATTCAGCAGTGGAATATGTGTTGTTTGTCACACTGTTGTGTCGTTCTCTTATTCAACCTATTCAGCCCGGCCACACATTCTCACTGATGTTAGTCTTGATGTTAGTCTTGATGTTAGTCCTGATGTTAGTCAATCATCATGAAATGCAAAAACAGCTATGAGTTTGCTTGGTTTCATAAAAAACAGTTTGATCTAATTTGTGTGGGCAATCTGTTCGGGGTACGAGCTAAGTACCACAAAATCAACAAAATACAACGGAGTTTCGGACTTTCATGACTGATTGGTGTGTTCTAAAAAACTCAAAATTTTTCGTTCATATTTTGTTTCTTCCAAATGTCATGTGCATTCTGAATTTGATTAGTTGAAGGTGGCACGATGTAAATGGAAGTTTGCGGGGATCAGGTGGCTGTGCAAGCCTAGGTCTTTACAGGGTTCTATAAATGTAATACCCCCAAAATATTGGGATACCTTTCTCCTCATCTGTACCCTTCAATGATAGGATCCTGTAACTCTTTTCTGGGTTTAAAAATACCGTACTTGTATGATAACTATATATAATATCTTGTATAGCTAATTTGTATTTTTGATACTTTCATCTTTATTCTGTGACTGAAATTAGCAAGGATTTTAAGAACTTCTTTGGCTTCCAACAGCAAGAACCCGCCTCTCTGGTTGTCACGGAAACAATACATCCAGTGGACTCTCCTGCTACCTTCTAACAGATCACAAAAGGGACTTTCATAACCACAGACATTAGTTGTTCACTGTGGGATGACAAGATGGTACATTGCCTCTCAAAAGTTTTCTCCCTCATGCCCTCTTTAAAACTCTTGCCGATATTTGAAGGCAGGTATTTCCTTTTTGTCACTCCCTATTGTTGTGGTACACTCAGTCTCTCCCAGCCTTGGAATTAGAGGAGACATAGGCCTGTTCATAGCCTCCCTGAAGGCCCTTTTCAACAGGATACTCAGGTTTTGGAGTGGGGTTGTTACAAACAGATTCACATTTGTGCCATTTTCCTTTGGTTTCGTAATCATGGATTTTACTGTGCTCCCTAGAGACATTCAATGCCATGAATTTTTTTTCTTGTATCCTAACCCTAATTGGTGCTTTTGAAGAACGTCGGACCTACCAGAGACAAAAAAAACCTGAATTAAACCTATTTTGACTGTCATACAATAAGGCAAAAGTCCAAAGATGATGAATACTTCTGAGAGGCACAGTATACAGATATAGATTCATCTTCTGAGAGGCCCATTATACAGATATAGACAGATTCATCTTCTGAGAGGCCCATTATACAGATATAGATAGATTCATCTTCTGAGAGGCCCATTATACAGATATAGATAGATTCAGCTTATGAGAGGACCATTATACAGATATAGATAGATTCATCTTCTGAGAGGCCCATTATACAGATATAGACAGATTCAGCTTCTGAGAGGCCCATTATACAGATATAGATAGATTCATCTTCTGAGAGGCCCATTATACAGAGATAGATAGATTCATCTTCTGAGAGGCCCATTATACAGATATAAATAGATTCATCTTCTGTGAGGCCCATTATACAGATATAGATAGATTAATCTGCTGAGAGGCACAGTATACAGATATAGATAGATTCATCTTCTGAGAGGCCCATTATACAGATATAGATAGATTCATCTTCTGAGAGGCCCATTATACAGATATGGATAGATTCAGCTTCTACGAGGCACCGTATACATATATGGATAGAAATTACTTTATTTAGCATGTTTAACTGTCTTAGTCATGTGTTTGCCTCAACACAGAAAAATAAATGCATTAGCCCTGTCATTAGATACTATTACTACATTTTGAATCAGTTTTTGTTATCCGTTCTGGAAACACAGCACAGTAGCTCTCCAATGCGAAGTACTGTGGTAAGCTACTCCCGAGACTTTGTTCTCCCTCTGTTCTAGAAGGCTGCTGACTGTATCTGTCACTCTGGGCGGCCTTAGTGACGCACGCAATGAATTTTAAAGAAAACAAATGCTATTTTCACCCAGGTGTAGCTTACTACAAGGAGCTGCCAGGCGTTGATACAGTCTGAAGCCTGTTTTCTAGAAGTCACACTAGTCACTTTACAACACATTGGTCTTTTCTAATACTTCCACTAGCAATGTTATTGAAACAGAGCTGATGGAGGCTTATTTTGAGTCATGTGCTGTTTATCCACACACAGAACAGTCAATCAGGTAGAACTAAGGAGAATGCACTCATTAACTTGCCTTAAACTGCTAAAACAAAGTGCTTTGTAATGTCAATATTCGTGGAAACCAAACTGCATCCATTTTAAAAGATAAACAACCTTAGTTTGGTTGGAGTACTGAACCATCATCCTAAGATTGTTGAACCATTACATACTAGTCTGTAACAATACTTCATTTCACTCACTAAAAGGAAGACATTTTAAAGATGTTTATCTCCCAACATCATTCTGATCAACCATGAGGAGTTTCAACCAAAAATGCCTTCAGATATAAAAATGACAATTACAATTTTTCTGGCCTTTTTGTGTCGATGAATGTAAAACCAAGCCTAGCAGAGAGACAAATAAAGTAAGTAAAGCAAGTAAAGAATAGAGACATTTTATCTAGGTTGTTAAAAACACATGGCCACTCAGAGCACTACAAAATTGTGTTCAACAAAAAACATGATATTTTTACGGGTTTGTTCAGCTAAAAGTAGCTAGCTAGATCATTTCGATCAGCTTTTGATTTTGTACAATAGACTAGTATGTGTTTTGGTACACTCAGGCAGTGACGAGGCATTGAGTTTGTGGTTTAGCAAAGATTTGAAAAGTTGGAGTGCATGTATAGAGGCAAGTGTATCCTCGTGTTTGTAGACAAGCATGTTCAACAATAGAGATATATGCCATAAGTTGCAGTCCGCCAGGTGTGCACACAACAGCGTTCCTCACGTTAGCCCCTGCTGTAGTTTGCCAGTTAACGGTAGGCCCTGGCACGCTTTAGCCAACGAAACCCCATTTTTGCCCGAGCTAGTCGCAAAGTTTAAATTGCAGATGATGTGCAGGAGTACCACAGCTGGAGAGTAGAGAGTCAACGCCGCCTCTCATCTCTCTCTGCATGTTCCCTCTCTTATTCAGCAGTGTGTGTGTGTGTTGTACCTCTGGAGGAACAGCTTTAAGAAAACAGCGAGAGCTCTGAGTTGACAGAGCGTGTTTGGCCAAGAAAGCTTTTGGATGCAATGAGTGGTAAAGGGCATTGCCGTGGAGTACCGAGAAAACAGTGGGGGTGCTAAAGAAATGATGACAGATCAGACAGTCTAGTTTTATAACTAAACTTGGAGAGACCAGACTAAATCAATACCGTGGGATATAACTAATTTTACAGTACAATAGCCACTTAGACAATTGTTGTAAACTGCAATAAATTTTGTTTTTTAAATAAGGACCTGGCTTGATAGAATGCCTTCAGAAAGCATATGAATACCTTTACTTTCTAAAGGTATTTATGATGCAGTGATGTCCCATCATAAACGGCATTTTTACTTGAGTAAAAAAACATGGCATCAATCTACACAATGTGACCGTTAATGAATAGATAAAAAATCATTAGAAATATATTTTTATCAATGAACTCTGTGTATTTTGCTCTGTTCATTCAGCCTTCAATCCTAACAAGCCCCGTGGATGGTATTAGCCAGGTGATGAGTGGTACCTTGATTTCCCCAGTCATAGTGCTGGGCATTCAGTCCTAATATATTCTGATCCTATCTGACCATAACATCTTTTTTCTATTGCCCTCAAAGTTGTTCAGACTGCATGTCATAAGCCATTTACTCAGGAGTAGCTTTGGTCTAGCAACTCTGCCATAAAGTCCTGATCGATGGAGTGGTTGTCTTTATGGTTGGTTTATCCACCACTGTAGTTGTTTTTTTTAAATGTATAAACTTTGCAAGATCTATCAATTCAGTCTCAGAGATGTATGGAAAGTTCTCCTGACTTCATTACTTTTCTTTTTTGCTCTGACCTGCACTGTGAAGTGTAGGACATTATATGGACATGCCTTTTAAAATCAATTTCCAATAAATTGAGTTTGCAAACATTGGATTACAGTCCAGTCCTAGAGACTATTGACGGACAATCTTAGAAAAGAAGATGCATCTAAACACAGTTTGGACTGGATGTGCATTCAATATATAAAAATGGCTCCCCAGTTAGCCAGGTACCCAGTGGGACTATAGTAAGATGTGTTTTCCTACAACTTTTATCTCAAAAAGGAAAATAGTCTTGACCACACCATCAACTAGCATTTCGGAAGATTATCTTTTAAATGTGGAAGGATGTATAGACATCCTTGCAATAATAGACACCGCAATTCAAAACTTTCTACAAAGTTAATAGTTTGAACAACACTTCTCCAGTGAGTCACATATTGTGTTATCCCTCTGAGCAAAAGCCTAGGTTCTAACCCTTACAGTAAACATAATGCACCAACCCAAGTAATCCATACATACAAATATATACTTCTCTTGTATATATATATCATCTTGGTCTACTGTCAAGTGATATGCTTTCTAGGGGCAGGAAGGCCTTTGCTAAGGTCTCTACTGTCCTGAAATGTAATACACCCACGGTAGAAGAACTTAACCGGAAAACACCAACAGTGGCCTGTATATATGCTGCCCTTAATGGATGCGGTGATGCACTTGTAGCTAAATTCCAGATTGCCATTGCAGGCCTTTATGCTACAATATATGCCATCACCACAACATCTGCCTTACATAAACAGCAAAACACTCATCTTGAATGGACCTCTAAATAATGTACACTTCAGCTTGAATCGATGCACCAGTGAAAAAGTATACAGAACTAGAGAGATGTAGCAGACGCGAACAGCTGAGGCTCTGGACCAAGAGGGCTGTTCGATAATCTGGGCATGACATGTCAGGGCATATTTGTTCCCCAACTTTGTGTTGTTTTGCCGGTTTACGCTTCTTCCGTTTGCCTGTTATTTCCCTAGTTATCTAAGCTTTGCTATTTTAAGACACACTTTAAAGGTAGGCTTTGAAATGGGTTCCATAGAATGCGCTTGGCTTTGTAGGCCGTCTAGGACTGCTGGTCAGCAGCATAACCGTTCAACCACAATAACGGTCCATGTTGCCATAGCATTTAAATGGACACATTTATATAGACACCCAATTTACATTAAAATAGACACATATAGTCTTTGTAAATCTAATAGCACTTTCCATTCCACCTAGTTGCACGTTTTCAATAGCTGTTTTCCATTATTCCAATCCGTAAAGGAACTTCAGGTGAGCAACAGTGTGGCCACACTCAGGGGTCAAATATTGACAGCCCCCTAAATCCTGGTCAATACTGACTGAATGATATGCTTGTGGTGACAGAATATGACTAATGACACTGGGTGGATGGCCAAAAACATCAATTATTTATTGTGGTCTAAGACAGCGGTACAGCGATAAAGTCAATAAGAAAATAATCAATATTCACTAGCCTCGGGAGTGGAAGTAGAAGTCATTCCACACGGTTTCTCCTGATACCAAGGCCACTGCCTTGTCCTTTCAGATGACCTTCTGTTCCCTGCTGCAGTGAATCTAACAAACACACACACGCAAACCCTGTGAGGACGGAACTGGACAAAGGCAGATACAATTCCCATCTAGACAGAGACCTATGATACATTTATTGTTATTTGCTTGACATTTGGGGTATTAGCTAAAGGCTGATTCTGATGAACAGCACTATGGGCATATTTCAAATGCACATCTTTCCACTCATCTCCTATGATTAATGCTTAGAGCTGTCACGCTTAGAGCGTAATGCAATGTAAGATGTTGTAAATTAACCTGGTTTATTGTTTTATAACCTGCTCGGAAGATTCTTTAGCAATGAACAACAAGGTACAACCTAGACAGTTTCCACTCAACATCTCGTGTCAAAATTGGTTTGTGTTTATGAATTAAAATGTTGCCTTGATAATGCCTAAAGCCATTATCAAGCAACTGTATAAGTGAAAATGCGGGACTTCATTCATTTAAGAAAGAAATATTGTTCTAATCTAGTAAACATATGTTTACTGGATGTTTAGGTTTGGTCAGATGCTTTAACCACTAGACTACTGTGATATACTAACCATATTATAAACAGTATACAACATCATGATATATTAGTAGCCAAGTCTTCAATGTCCTCAACATTGGGATCTGATAATATTCGGCCTTGGACCACATCAGACCTGTAAGTAAAAAAAATCAAGTTTTTTATGATTGCAGCATTCCACCAATGCAAAGGCAATTCTCAAGGCTGTCTCAGTATTGTCCTGGTTTGGGGGCGTTTGTGTCAGACAGTAGACCAAGAGAAATGGCTTCTAAATCCAGTGACTTTGCAATTCATCTTCACACCCCCGGGCAACAATTAATCATGGACCCTTCTGAAGAGATTACGTTTTCAGTAAACACAAAGGTTGAGACTGAGTCTGTTTTTCTCACATTATTTGGAAGATCATTCCACAATAATAGGAACTCTTTGGGAAATCCGAGAAATCCGGCCTCCAGCTGTTTGTATAGAAAGAAGGACACTAAGGATTCCTGCATCTTGTAACCTTAGAGTGCGTCTAGGTATGTACGTCAGAACCATTTCAGAGAGATGTACGAGCGTGTCCATGTAATACTTTGTTGGTAAACAGAACAACCTTAAAATCATATTGCCACAATGAATGTTGAATGGCCACATAATTATCGCTCCACTTACACCACAAGTGTTGTTTTAGATGGTTTTCAATTGCTGTAAGCTGACTATCCTAGCCAATGGGTAGTGGTTCCAATGTAGTTCATCAGAACAGGCCAGTGGATTTGTGTTTCCAATGTTATGTTTGAAATAGACAGGTATAGCCAAGACACATTTACTGAACAAGAGTTAAAAATATCCCTAATATTCACTCAAGTATATATATGTTATATACATTAAACATTAGCCGAGAGCCCTACCGTACTACATATAGATCCCTAATTATTGTGAGAAACCATTATTGGGAAAATCTCCGAAAACCATGCTGCGGATAAGAGGAACTCTCCCTGGATCATGAGTCTGTGTATGGGTACATATGTATGTGTTGTGAATTCACATCATTGGACCAAAAGCAATTGCATGGAAGATTTACTCCTGTGTAAATACTCAATTTTACATACCAAGCAATGGGGTACGAAGTATTGGCGATCCTCAAAGGAACGACCAATGCTTTTATAGCAACATCTGTTTAACCAGATTATCTGATGTCTGTACACAGATACACCAAAATGAAGACCTCCACCAACATCTACATCTTTAACCTGGCTCTAGCGGACGCCTTAGCCACCAGCACTCTCCCCTTCCAGAGCGCCAAATACCTGATGGGAACATGGGCATTCGGAGAGGTCCTGTGTAAGGTGGTGATCGCCATTGACTACTACAACATGTTCACTAGCATCTTCACCTTGACCATGATGTCTGTGGACCGCTACATTGCTGTGTGCCACCCAGGTAAAGAGAACGAAGCATCCCAAATCTACAAGTGCATTTGTTTTAGCTAGAGTCCATGGAGCTCTGGGTAACAGGGCACTTGAACACAGTCGGCTCAACCCGAATGATCTGGCGTCAATAAATAAAAAGCTGCTTAGAGACAGTAATGATTCACATCACACCTCATTTTATATGGTATAAAACGTTTATATCTCCCGTGTGTCGCCCAGTGAAAGCCATGGAGTTCAGGACACCCGCCAAGGGCAAGATCATCAATGTTCTGATCTGGGTTCTCTCGTCTGCCATCGGAGTGCCCATCATGGTCATGGCGGTGACCCAAACGAAGCCGGACGGCAGTAAGGGACCAGCTGCTTGCGCATGTCGAAAAAGCTCCCTTTGAAATGTTTCGACGGTTCCTCCGCCTCCTTGTCTGACTCTCTCTCAACCCCCCCCCCCCCCCCCCCCGACCCCTCACCTCACAGGCCAGGTGGTGTGCATGGTGAAGTTCCCCAACCCCGACTGGTACTGGGACACGGTGACCAGGATCTGCGTCTTCATTTTCGCCTTCGTGGTGCCGGTGCTGGTGATCACCGTGTGCTACGGCCTGATGATCCTGCGCCTGCGGAGCGTGCGCCTGCTGTCCGGCTCCAAGGAGAAGGACCGGAACATGCGCCGCATCACCCGCATGGTCCTGGTCATCGTCGCGGCCTTCATCGTCTGCTGGACACCGATCCACATCTTCATCATCATCAAGACCCTGGTGGAGATCGACTCAAGGTCGGTACGCTGTTTGTACTCCTTTGGGAATTTGGTTGTCTTCCAGATGTCAGAAATACCTTGGGTCTGGTGAAGGAAGTAAAACGAGATGTTATTTGTTACTCACAGGAATCCGTATGTGAAAGCCAGTTGGCACCTGTGCATCGCGCTGGGCTACATGAACAGTAGTCTCAACCCAGTTCTCTATGCTTTCCTGGACGAGAACTTCAAGAGGTGCTTTCGGGACTTTTGCCTTCCATGCCGAAGCCGTTTTGAACGCAACTCCCTTAACAGTGGTCAGAACGCCAACCGGGAACCCGTGTCTGTCTGTGCTCCAACTGAACCTGGGACCGGAAAGAAGCCTGTATGACTAGGCATGGACCACGTCTCCCGGAGTTCTCGATCCAGGAGGGTCCAGCAAGACCTGCAGTCTGAGGTGACCCAGATCTCCACAACAGAGTTTTGACAGGACAAACAAGGAGTTAGTCAGACACAAAGGTTTCGGTGAAGAGGATTCCAAATCACAAAACATGTATTTGACATTCCTCCTGATGATATTTAGGAACTTTATTGTAGTTCAGAAAGACAGATCAACATTGATTATGATCATTACATATTTTATCATAAATAATGTTTGATAGAAACAAAATCCAGGAAAGATCTAGAGATGGATTGTGAAAGTAACAGGGCTTTTTGAGTAGAATCTTTTTGGCTTACAACTGGATGTCTTTCTGCAAAGATACACACAGGATGTCATCAAGGACAGTGGTCTAAAGGAGTTGACATTTCATCAAAGTCATCCTGGTTTATGACTCATCTCCTCTGATGACAAGCAGCATAAAAATGGGACTAGGGATGTATTTTTAAATAAGGCCAGTAGGGCTTAGAAAGACACTGAAGGAAGACACTGATCGAGTGTATTTGTAGAGAAGTCAAGTTAAGAGGGTATAGAAGAAACACCGAACACAGTTTAGTAAAAGTGACAGTTACAGCCAGCTGTTTTGGCAAAGCTTCAAGCAGTGGTCAGTTTGTATAAATTGTACCAGAGACTTTTTCATCCTGTGAATAGAAATGGACAGTCTGTAGTTTGGTTCCAGTGCTCCAGGGCAATGTAATCCAATGCCTCCGACCCACTGAAAAACTGAACAATGGATGTTTAGCCCTGGTTTATCAGGCGTTGTTCACTGTTAAGCAACCACCATGTAAACGAACATTAATGAAGAACTTCAAAGACTGCCCATAGTTATTTCAACCGCCACACTTGAGTAAAGACAAAAAACGAAAAACTATGATCTAACAGAGAATTAAAAAAAAACATTTTTGATATTCCTTTTGCTATGGATGAAGAAGAAACAAGAGATATTTTTTGACAGTTTGGAGGAGAGATGAAAGTGTTTACTCAGACACAGGAACAAAACACGGAAATGGGGCTGATACAGATACAGTATTTTAATTTGAGACGGTTTATGTAATAATCCTTGAACAATCGAAAATGCTAATTGTTGAATGGGCAAGCCTACCACGTTAAAGAGGGAATTAGAAACATGTGATTTCTTGAATAATATAAACATTTTAATTTCCTGACATGCTGGAAAATAACTGTGTTAATTGGATAGTCAAGTTTAGATACTGCATCTTCAACAATGCGAATCTCCAGGCAGTATTTTGCATCTGTATATCCAAAGACATTGCTCTGAGAATACCCAACAGAACTACAATAGGCTCAGACACTGTTGTCGCCATCAAAGCCAAATAATGTTGTCTTTAATTCAAATTTAAATTGGATACTTTGTACTTTATGATATTCTCAACATGGAACATTTGTAGATGGAAATCTCCAACAGAGCTTTATGTCTGCCTTCTGCTGCTACTGCGTCCAGGAAGGTTAGAATTGTAGTACATTTCCTTTTTACTGATATCTTGGCTCCCAGCTACACACTCTCTGGTTTCAAAGGAGCGGAGGTGGAAGGAACCACAGAGGGGAATAACAAAAAGATCCTGAAGGTGGAAAGCAGACGATAGATCATTCTAAATCTGCCCTTGCGGTGTGAATGCACTACTAACTTGATGAATGTAAGGGAACAACAACAGCATGAAAAACTGTAAACCTGACGAGCGTGAAAAGTGTCAACCTGTCTCCGCTGTCAACCCGCCTTTGAACATGAACTGAACGGAACAATGGGTGTTTTATGCTGACTTTAAATGGATGAAAACATTTAAATAATACGAATAATTATTTTATTTCATATTTTGAGGGGATTAACACTGTACACATACTGTATAGCTTACTTGTAACAATGTGGTTTTTGACTTGTTTATACATACTATTTCATGAAGTATTGTGTTACTTTACCAATGACTGTGATGTGTGAACAAATTCGATAAAATGTTATGAAAACTATTCATAACTATGGATGCATTCTCCATATTGCATTGCTTTCGTCATGGCCCAAGGGGTTTTTATCATCACTAGAGAAGAGGTGCCATTTTGGACATACCTCTGTATTACAGTCTATTTGGAGAGACAATAGGTGTAGTCCAACAGCAGAAAGAAACACGGCAGGTACCTTTGAGGTTATCCCTCCTTAATCTTACATTGTATTTCTGCATTAGTCATACATCTAAAAAAAAAGTTTTCGTGAGCAGCTCATATTGCATTTCAGGTGGGTTCTTGTAGGGTAATTATAAATGTCTGTTGAGGAACATGGGAAGTGTATTAGATGAAGAAGAGCCTCTGGCCAACAACAAACCCTAGGTGAAGAGGAGCATTTGGACAGGAAAAGTTCTGCATAACATTTGCTTCTCTAAAGATCTGTACACCACGTGTTGGCCATCAGCCCCCGCCCTCCGGAGCTCACCTGGAGCTTCTAATATGACTTGGAACTATGTTCCGTATTGTAACTGTATTACTAAATTGGAAAAGATTGTATTACTTCAATATAGATTACAACGGTGTTACTCGTTCATCCTCATCCCCAAGTTAGTAGGGCTACTGATAATTAAACACATATATGTCTAAGCAACCAGTCTTAGCTTCCCTGAGTCTTGGATTTTGAAGCCGTCTGGGTAGGCCAAGGAACACATGGCATTTTATTGTACAGTTTATGATAAACGACCTACACCTTATGGGGCTCGTGATAACTGATAGAACCCACACACATACGTGTTGAAGTGACCAGACTTGCCATTACTGAGTTCAGGGTCTCCAAACGGTCTGGGTGGTCCCAGGGACATGTGCCATTGTAGGCATCCTTGAGTTCTGGGTCTCTGACCAATGTGGGGGGACCCAGGAACACATGTCATTTTACTGTTAGGCTCGTGACAGAAGAAGTTGCTAACCTTAAGAACTCTACATTTCATGGTCATGTACATTTATTTCCAGACAATGTGGAGTCAGATTTGATTTCTATTTATTTATCACTAAGGTTACGTTCCCTTGCAGTCGTGTCACTGGGTGTTCTCTGATCCCTTTCTGAGTGTAATCCTTTAACTCACTCCCTTCTCTGAATGTTCACTGAAATAATATTCACCTTAAAATGAATGTAATTAGTAAATAAAACCTTAATCAGCTTATCTGGCTATACAATGATGGTGAAGCTTATAGGAAAAAGGTAACACAGGGTTGGATGTATAAAAAGGCACTTAAAGGGATATTTGGACCTTAAATCATATCTGGTTAAATTCACCTTACCAAGATTTGTTGTCTGAAGGCCCCTGGAATCATATGTGTGGATAAACTGTTATTTACAGTCAGCCTGGAGTTTGCATCATTAACCAAATTCAAAGTCAAAAGGTCATACCGATTAGCAAAAGTTTAATTAAGTGTAGAAATTTGAAAGCTTTTAATAGAAGGTTGTATTCTGTCATGATAGCAGAGATGTGTATTAATTTCATACAGCGGAAGTGGCCAGTAAAATGT
The DNA here is from genome assembly GCA_016801125.1 of Novumbra hubbsi. NCBI lineage: Eukaryota > Metazoa > Chordata > Actinopteri > Esociformes > Umbridae > Novumbra > Novumbra hubbsi. The sequence goes on along the minus strand of JACXGK010004981.1, from coordinate 11,190 downwards.
GTTGTTGCTATGCTGCCTAAACGCAGAATATTTACAGCATCTGTTGCTCAGTGAGGCTGTCATCTGAATTCTTTTTCTCCAGAGTTGATACAATATTTTGCCAAATAACATTGTCAGCACACTATTTTCTTTTGTGAAGTTTATAGTAGAGATGCGATAATTAGGTTTTCGACATCCACACACAATTGACATTTTACAGAAAAGCGTGGGGGAGAAGATGACTTCAGTATAACGGACAGTCAAATTGAACACGTTCTATTCAAAGCCGCACTAGGTAGGATTTGTTGGCATGGTATATGTTCTCTGCATCTTGACGTTCCTTCTCTTTTCTATTCGCTAGTTATTGCAGGGCCCCTTTTTTTCATTATTTATGACAGTAGGGTTAGAAACACGCACATCAGTGGCCCACTAGAGGTAATTTAGTAGGACTCTGGCAGTGCTTCTCCGGTTCTTCCTCACACAAAGCCCTTCTACTGCCCTGTCCAGCTCTCCTGGTGTAACGGCCTGTCCCTGGTATCTTCTTCATGCTCTTTAGGCTATACTGGGAGACACAGCAAACCTTGCGACGGCACCAATGGAGGTGCCATCCTGGAGGAGCTGCCTGTGCAACCTGAATGGGCTGCATGTACCTCCTCATGCTACCAGTAGTGACAAGGACACTGGCAAAACGCAAAACTAGAGAAGAATCAGTCAAGGAAGGTGGCCACCACCTGCAAAACCGTTAACTTTTTCGGGATTGACTTACTGTATCCTCTCTAGTGCCCCTGTCACTTTCATTTACGCCAAAACAGGTTACATTGATTCACACTTCTTAACCCGGACAGACTGACGTCCCTGACGTTTATTTGACTTGGTGTTATTCGGTGAGCAGTGTCTATCAGCGTAGGACACCTCCACCTACGTCTGTATGTTTATTCTGAATTCTACCAGTTGGCCTTCAAAGAGCCGTCAGCTACCTATTTTAGGACACAGGTATAGAAATTTTTTCAGAGCAAGCATTTTGGAAGATTTGTGAAATATTTGGCACTGCAGGAAAGTACTCCTGCAATAGAGTGTTCAAATTAAGATCCTCAATCTGTGTTGAAAACTGGAACATTTCTGTGACAATATTAATAAAATGTGCATGTTTGCTTGTTTTCATTGTATTTCCAGAGTAACAATGGTATTTCTAATATTCAAAAATTAAGCAATTGTAGTTAGCCGTGCAGTGTTCACGCAAACCTCTTTATAGTTTATGGCTTATACAATAATTTAAACTAGAAATATAGTCAGGAGGTAAACACACATCAAATGTATATGCATTTCTGAAATAACAGAAAGTCTTACAAGAAGTGTATTTTTATGTTAATGATTGAAACAACAAACAATAATCAATAAAAAGAGCATGGTATAACATTCCATTTCCCAATTTGTAAAACCATTGAATGATTTATTTCAAGTAATTTCGAAGGTAAAGGATCACTCTGCCACCTTGATTTCCCACCAAGGTAAAACTACAGTATAGAGAAGATTTTGCAACTCTTGTATAAGGATGGACATAAAATTCCTTGTCTTTGCTGAGTTCACCTAAGAATGAGGCTTTTATTTGTTTGATTTTGGTCTCTGAATTGATTACATTTTGCATTCCATGGGAGGCACAGCCAACACTGACTTGTTTTGAAACACAAGTTAGGGATGTGAGATGATAATTCCATTTTTACTTACGATTTGTGAAACTAAACTAGGCATTACTTTTCTATCGATCAACCTAGTTATAGTCTATTATATGTACTTCAATAATAATTATGTATTTCATGACTTTTACTGTTTTCTTGGCATTGCTTAGTAGAACACTACACGGATTGAGTTTTTCTATAAAAAATCTAACACTAGTTGACAATGTTTTTGTTAGCTTCTTACTAAGCAAGCTAGTCAAAGTTATCAAACTGCATAGACATTTGTAGTGTACTTGTATACTTTGCTGACCTGAAAAACCGGATAAATAAAAGAAATGTATTTTCCTTCAAGAGTTATGAGTTGCAAGTGTTTGGTTCATAAACAGTCCCAACGCAACCACATATGTATGTCCCCTATTGGTCAGCTTTAGTGTCTATCAATATACAGTATGTCATCTGTGCCCATTTAAAACAAACAATACATAACCCCAAATGCAACCATAAATTTGTGTGCGTCATACCTATATGAAGAAGCCACTGCTATACCAGAAAATATACTGTACATGAATTATCCAACCTTATTAATGGCGGGTAATGCATTGTAACAATATTAACATATTGGATAATCTTATGAATAGTCGATATTACTGTTCAAACAGCTAGCTACATGAATGCATGTCCTTTATCAACATTAACAAATTGCCGTTCAAACTGTGTGTTTGTGCAAAAAACTGTGAGTTTATGTCCTGTGCTAACATGAACAAATGACAGTAGACACTATTAGGTCATGTATATGTATATGTATATCATTAATAAAGTAAGAGTTATCATTATTACCTGTTTGTTTACATGTTTGTTTATCGCTCAATCATAGCAAACCTGTGTTACTAAATAATACTTAAACTCACCCATGGACATACATTTTAAAGTGATGCCAAAGTTAATTAACTAAACTTTTTTTTATTAGTTATTAATGCAATCAAATTGTATTTCCCCTTCAATATGAGTGCTGCACATAATGCCTCAAGGTGTGTGTCAGTGAGCTGCAGCTGGCAAGTGCCATCCACATTTTAATTCATTATCTGCATACTCTGCTAGTGGGGGGAAGATACATTAGAAGTAAGGGTGTTGGGCTAGTAATTGGAGAGCCGTTGGTTTAAATCCCTGAGCTTAATTGTATTGTTGCGCCCTTGAGCAAGACAATTCACCCTAATTGCTTCTATATGTGATTTTGTATAACAGTGTCGATTAAATGATAAAATTTTTTTACAAAAAAATATACTGCCTGCAACATCATCCAGCATGAACGGTGTGGTGATGGTCTGGTGAGGCATATCCTTGGAGGGTTGCAAAGACCTCCAAGTTAGCCAACGGTAACCTTGACTGCTGTTTATTCACCTGGATAATACCCTCAGTCCCATCGTCGGAACTTACACTGGTGCAGTGGGTTCCTCCTGGTGCAAGACAATGCCCAGCCTCACGTGACCAGTGGGTGTAGGAAGTTTCTGGATGACAGCTTTTATCCAGCCCCTTCATCGGTTTGGTTTCCATTGCCGTTGTTACGTCATTTGGTTCTCAACAAACAAATTTCATACATAATATATTGTGTTCACCAAGCCCCGATGTGACATTTTAGTGTTCCCTTAATTCCTTTGAGCGGTGTGTTTCCAACTAATAATAACATCCACCGAGTCACCATGGAAACCAGTATAGAAATAAGTCAACCCACAGAGGCAAAGAACATTTGCTTCTCTGAAGTGTTTCTATTTAATTACAGGCAGTTTTTTTTTCATTCTACCAGCCTCTTATTAATTAGCCACAGTGGTGTGTTTGAGTAAACAACAGGAGGAAGGGTGGCTACACTGACAGACACAAGGGGATGCCAGAGAAAGACAGGATCAGCACAGAAAATACAGACACTTTAGCTGCTCTCTGTTGTTCTGACTGTGTTTTCCCACAGTCTAGTAACATGTTGTAATGGTGGCACAGGGTTACTACTTTTCTCCTTTTTCTCACTCATGTCCAGCTTTTTGGATCTTTCAGTGCGTTCAAATTACAGTTTCTTCACATTTGTTTATAGTATTTCCTCTGGCCATCGCTTAATATATCAATTACCTTTTGGTCACTGAATGAAATTCACTTTACAATGTTTTGTATTTGTGTTCATTTCTATATATTGTCATTTTACATTGTGTTTTGAAATATGCACTTACTGCCCAGATAAATAGCTTTAAAGGGGAATAACAACAAATATCTGAAATATCTTCATTCATAAATGGCTTGAGGTTATTGTTGGCATATCTCTTTATGCCCCCAACACTCTCACTCCGGGAGAACAGGTTGAACTATGGCAAGTGAAGGGTCAGTAGGATACTTTGCTTTCCCCTATCTGATGAAACTTGAAACAACAATTACCTACATAAGAAACACATGTTCTGCCACACCAAAAAACCCAAACTTAGGGAACCCCATTCAATTGTGGTAAATGCTATGCACATTTTTTATGTGATAAATGTCAGTCACATGTTTTAAAGGTTGCCTAATATCAGTGTACTCCAAAGATGGATTGTTTGTTTGCGGATGAAACATTTGGACCGTAATGTATCTCCTCCTTGGAATTCCATGCTGTCACACTTACTTTATTCCATTCATCCAAGGCGTTGAGCCCCACAAATGATTCTCCTAGCATTTTTAAAGCCCAATAATGGGTAAAATAACTTTTTTCACCATGATTGAAGTTCTAAGTGGCCTGTAAGATATGAAAATTATGCAAATACGTAATAGCTATATAATCGGGAAACTGTTGATGAGATATTATATCACAAAAAACTAAAGCTATTGCTTGAGCAATGTCAGCTTGAATAACTACAATTGTCTTGCCTAAATAACTACAATCTTGTCTGTAAAAACTACAGGGAGACAAGCAATAAAAGATCAAAAACATACAGAATAAAGTAAGAAACATTATAACCAAAGAATTTGGTGGTAATTATAATAGAAACAGAGTTACATAGTCAAGCAGTTAAGATAGAAGTCAAGAGAGAGTTGGGTTAACCTTTCTCTCCCTCATTGATAAAGTTTCTGAAACAGCCTCTATGACAAGAGTAATGAAATATAAATTATACTTCAACCTTAATCTTTTAAGTTTATGCATAAAGAAATGAGAAGGAGAAGATAGGAGGACAGGATGAGAGAGAAAGGACATGGGAGTGTGGGTTTGATTAAAGGGAAGAAAGAGATTGGATAAAAGATTAACACGAATGAATATTAAGAGACTCTGAAAGGGGTTAAACAACTAAAAAAGTCTAATGAAAACCAGCTACAATATAGATGAATTTGCAAGGTCATTGTGGACTACCAAACATCGTAAAATACACAGTACATTTTAATTTTTCTGTATGACCACTTATCTGATTGTAGTTAAAGTTTTGTATATAAAGCCAACTTAGGATACAAAATTCTAATAGGAGTTTCTTGTAAATACATAAAGCATGTTATTCATTGCTAGGAGGCCAAGTTATGCGTATTCTGACTTGATAAATATATTCAATAATATGATCTTGTGGTAAATGGATTGCTGACAGCTTCAAGTCATTATATCCCCAAGGAGAGTACTTGATGGTCATATTGATCTTATATTCAGGGCTGAGCTGAATGATTGAGGAATGAATGATCCTCCATAATAATCTTCCACAGGAGACAAATTATGTTGAAGCATTGGTAGTCTCTGTGAAGTCAGGGAAACCTCTTTGCATCACCCTGCTGGCTTGAAGCAGGATATGCAGCTGAAAATGGTTCAATGGGTATCTTGACTATGTGGTTGCAAGAGATCCTGTGGCACTTGTTACAACAGATGGAGTGTTAAACCCAGTGTCCTAGTGAAAATCTCCAGTGTGGCCCCTCATGCGATCACACCCATAAGATACCATAAGTTACTGTAATGTTGATTCTGCGGTCTCTTGAAATCAAGTGCATGATATGTGTAGGGAATATTTCCATACGGTGTCCACTGAAGTCCTGGTAACACAGTGTCACGTTACGCATGGAGAGACAAGGAATGCCTCCTTGTGTGTGTGCCAGAGGATAACTCTCACCCCCTCTGTTGTTCTCATCTCTTCCATACCATCTGCCCTCACAGCTTTAGGGGCAGAATTTTATAAAAGCAGCATTATGCCTTTCCTTCCCAAACCTGCAATCAAAACGGAAAGCTTTTCACTGCTACTTCAGGCCGAGTTGATTGTGTTCAATCGCTGTAGACCCGTCAAGAAATGTAATTGTCAACATTCATTGTCAAACTTCAACATTCAACATTCACTGTCAACATGCATTGCTCAAGGGCAGCATTGACCGATGTTGTGCCTACTTGGAAAAAAAGCACATCTTCAGTGCATCTACAGAACTTAGCACTGAGCCATCTGCTCCACAGTATGTAAGCGCACCAGGTTGTAGTGTAATATTAGGGTAAAGGATGCAATTTGGGTGCAATTTGTAATCTAGCTAACCACTTGAGAAACATAAAAGCCTCCTTTTCCAGGGTCCTGTTCTTTAGTTCAAAGCACTGCCTAATTACAATTTAATGCTGGGCATTAATACATGCAGCTGGGAAAGGCTGGAGAATTCTCATGTCACATTAAAAAAGTCCTAGCATCAATAAAAAAAAAAAGATTATGGTGATGAGAAGACAGGGAATAGAAAAGCTGACCGAGCCTAAAGAAGTGAAGGGAACCTAGCAACGCCTAACTATTTGTCCGAAACGCAAACTAGATGGTGGATGCGCGCTTCAAAGCTCAAGTTTGCAAAAGTACAGTAGCTAAGCCCAGACTAGTGACGAAGGACAAAGGGATAGTGTCAGTAGATAACAGTCACATTAGATATGTATTTATTATTCTCGGCTCCCTCTTAATCTCAGACCCTCTCTCTCTCTCCGTGTCCCTCATTCAGGGCCCTGGAGCCTATTGGAAAGCCTTCATTAACCTCCACCCCGATTAGAGACCAACAGCTCCCTCGTGCTGCTAATGAGGCGGGAGAGGAGATGCTGCTCACGATGAATACTAAGACACTAACCAGAGGAAAGGCTTCAGTTTTCCACCGGCACACGCGCGTCCTTTCCATGAAGATGGTCATAAACATTCACTTTGACTGAACATTCTTTCAAAAGCTGAGTTCATTTCGCAGTATTGTAACCTCACTGTATTGTTTGTAGAATTTTACATTTGTTATGTTTGGAGGTCAATGAAAAATATTATTTTTTTTGTTTCAGCACTACAAAAGTGCATCTGGTCCATGGGCTAAAAAAGTCAGTTTACATTCTGTTCCTGGAACTTTCCGGTGAGATGCGGTCTTATTATTTTAATGTTTGACCTTCTGCCGTGATACTGATTCAGTGTCCGTGTGGCTGAATAGGCACTGCTGTAGCTGTATGCTCGCTGTTAGTGGCTGTTTTGCCCCGGGCTGTTTAAACTGTTACAACTAATGAAGTGAAAACACCCGCCACCCAGGCCGAGAGCAATCTGTTTGACGCCAATGTGTGTGTGTGTGTGTGGGCGTGTGCAAGTGTGCTTGACCGCCATGGAGATGACCTATGTCAGGACTGAGAAAGACGGTACGATGCTATCACTAAGGTACATTACAAATAACGCTGAAAGCTATTTGTTCTTACTTTTTCCGGGCTTTCTGTGCTGTTGAGCCTTTTCATCGATTCACAGACCTTTTTTAAAGACTGAGTTTACCTTGTTGTCAAATGAGGCCTTTTAACTTCTTTCACAAAGTCAGTCTGAACGTGTGGATACCAATTTTATGTCTGCGCTTAAATTTTGTAGAAAGTTGCCATTGATATTAAAATGTTTGTTAATTTAGCAGACGCTCTCATCCGGACCGACATGTAGTTAGTGAACACATTTTAAGGAGAAGGAGGATGGAGGTGGTGGTATGTTTCAGAAGAAGCCTGTCAAATAGCACGGACCTGGATGTCCGAGCTTCAGGAGAAAGCTAGTTCAACACAGGGATGAATTATTGTGCGGGAGGGGAGTTTCTTTAGATGATGAAGTACCATGATCCAGCAGTACACATAAGCTTCGAGTAGAAGCCAGTGGAGTGAACAGGTTGACATGGGCGATCGTTCCGGGGTTGAACCTCCAGGAAGTGAGTCACTCCCTCGTTTTTTTTTTTTTTATTGAACATTTATTCATTCACTTTCCATGGTACATTGAAGTACATGGCCTATAATCAACGTCAAAGCTTAATGAATAGTCTGAAAGAGGTTGTGTTTTAGAAGAAGCAAATAAGAGAAATATAGATTACATTTAGCACAATTGTATACTGTTGAATAAAATAACAAAGATATTACGTAAAGAAGTAAAACCTTAGGAAGTCCATTACATCAGGAGTGTTTTGTGGAGCCACTTGAAAGGTGGAGGGGTCACAAGTAAGCACCCTGGGTGGATGAACAATGGATGGAGTGCGGTGGCCTGATCACAAGGCAAGCAGCCAAGCAGTGAGGTAGGTGGGTCAAGATGGTGGACAGGAATTTGGATTTAAGTACCTGGACCACATAGACGTATTGGCAAGGAAGTGATGGAAGAAATCATGAACGTTTAACCCTGAAGATATACACATATTTTACAAACATTGATTAAAAATGTACTTTTGACAGAAGCAAGATATTAAAATACTTCAGAATCACATCCTAGCCTTTATTTATTCCAGCAAAAAATGTATTGTATTTGTATTGTATTGTAAATAATTTGGCCTAATGCTTGGGATCATTGTACAGACCAATGTGTAGGTTCTCATCCATTTTTCCTAAACTTTAGCAAGATGCTCATCTCTGCGGATGAAGCATTATACTGCCAACACTGTACTTAGTTGTATGGATGGTGTGTCATGAGGCAAGGGCAGCGATAGGTTTGATGCACACAAATTGCTTTAGGTTTTTGCAAAACATATATATTTTGGTTTTATCTCAGGTGCAAAACCTTTTCCAACACGGCTGGGTTACTTTCTCATGCTTTCATATGGTGCTTTTTGAGTTATGGCTTGTTTCTAGACACCCTTGAATACACACCAGCTTTATGCAGAGAACTTGATGTGATGGATTGGTGCACCACTACTCTACTCCCAGCCATTACACTCTGTAGCTCCTTCAAAGTGATTATTGGCTTCTGTGTGGCTTCTCTGACAAGTTGCCTTCTTGATTGATCACTGAGTTCTGAGGGACATCCTTTTCTTGGCCATCTAGTGATGTGACTTCAGCAACTGTGAATTTGTCTTTCTGTGGATTTATTGCAGAACATATATAGCATATGCATTCAAAACGTTTTCAAAGAACGATGGTATCTGAAGTGGCAGTCTGCATATGTTTGAATGTCTGTGCGCTGCTGACATGACGTAAAAATACTTTATTATGCTTTAGATACGCAAATAATTTTAATTTAAATAGTTTATTACCATTCAAACAGAAGCGGTGTGACTGGTACGACCTAGTAATCTAAATAGCAGGCTGTGACCAGAATGACAGGTTGCCATTCAGCAGATCATTAGTTTAAACAAAGCATACTTTCCATTGGCTCCTCAAAACAACACAACATACGCTAATAAGCATTAGGGTTCAGGCTGAGGTTTTCAATATCTCCAGGATAATACCATTCATTCCTCTGTATGTGTACTTACCACATTTTACACATTAAGTTAGTGTTTTAGTATTTATTAAGTGATTTAAGGAATTGTGTCCCCAACTTTTGACTTTGCCTTGCATAACTCAGCAGCAGTAACTTTGTTTTGGTCAGAAATATTCAACATTGAGTGCTGTACTGGTTAAATGCATCCATAACTCAATTGCCTTTTGTTATACACTATCATTTTGGGATGTCAATCTGTCCTGTTAGGAAGCATAAGTGATTGTGAATCAATGTCACCTGTTTTGGTGCAAATGAAAAGAACAGGTGCACTGGAGAGGCAAGAGCAAGACAACCCCTAAAAAGGGAATTGTTTTGCAGGTGGTGGCCGGAGACAAATTCCCTCTCCTCATCCTTCCTGACTAATTATTCTCAAGTTATGTGTTTTGCTAGTGTCCTTGTCACGACTGGTAGCATGAGGCAGAACCTGCGGCCCGTTCAGGTTGCACAGTTAGTACAGCTCCTCCAGGTTTGCATGCATGTTGTCAGAACAAGGTTTGCTGTGTCAGACATGAGACAAGGGGTGTGGCCGATTTAGAATTTCTTTTCTGTGTTTTTTTTTTTCAAGATTTCTCAGGCGTCAGCATATTTCATGTTTCAAGGAGGATGGTGATCAGTGGTGGCTGTCAATTACTGAAGAACAAATATATTTTTGTTATCCAATAACTTTGTCTTGACAAATTCAATTGCATGAAAAGATGGGTCACCGTGATGATCAAGCTATTTCCAAACACATTAGGGACATCTCTTGCCCTGACAGAGCCGAACGTGATGGACTCATCTTATTGACAAACATTTCAGGTAACGACTTAGTGTGCATCCAAAATGGCAATCTATTCCCCATGTAGTGCAACCCAGAGACTCTTAAATACAATCCGCTGTTCGGGCCGATTCATGTAATACTGTGAAGAACACATTTTACGACCTGTCCTTTTCAGTAAGTAAACATAAAGAAACATAATAGGTTTGTTCCTTCCACTCACTAAACTCAGTGAATAACTTTAAAGCAACAAATACTGTGCCCTCAAGAAGTATCATCAACATTGGTAAAGTCTAAGTTTGTTTCAAATGATATAGATTCACTTAAAATGTATAAGGGTTCCAATTTTACCATAAATAAAGGTATCTCTAATGTGTGAGATCAAGCTGATTAACAATGAACAAAATTGCCAATTTTTTGCCTATTTTTTGCCTCTTTTTTACAAGGGGACAAATAATTATGTCATGCATTGCATATAATTGAGGTAGACAGTTTAAATTCATTACTATCCAGCCTAGGGCATGCACCTAAGAAAAGGTGTGCTGCTTTTGTCACGGGATGCAAGACCGGAAGGTTCTTCTAAACTCCAGTGAGGAATTTTCGCCGGAGGGCATAAAGGCTGAAAGGGATTTTTTATTTCAACTGACAACCTCACACACGTTGACACATGACAGTAGACCCAGTGCCCAGCAGGATATACAGCTCTGGACAAAATGAAGAGACCATTGCACCTTTTTCTTTCCTTTCCAAATAAGTTGAATAGGAACATTTTGAGTGAGGAACAGAAGGAACAGAAGGGTTCAATTTAAGAGACCACTGCAAATTGAACTCTTATGTTCTTCAGTCTAAACTTTCCTTAGAGCCATGTAATACCATTAAGAGAATTGCTAGTCCCGATATTTCACAATCGCTATGGGTGGATGTTTTACTTATGTTGCCAACATCAGTGTCCTTTTAACAGGAATTTGTTGTTTATAACTTTCATTAGTGATTATCATGATGAACACTACAAAAATCTAGACTGGACAATGCTGTTTAATGCACATTAGTGTGTGTGTGTGTGTTTGTCTGTGTGTGTGTGTGTGGGGGGGGGGGGGGGGGG